>APFE031275347.1:32765-70519 GCA_000404065.3 Pinus taeda | reverse complement strand
ATATATATATATATGAACTAAAAAACCCTACATCTAAAATTAAGCAGAAGGATAGTACTAATAATAATAATCAAAAAACAAATAAAGGAGGAACTAAATATATAGGAAAGAATATAAACTTGCTAACAATATAAATTTATATAATAGGATTATACTAATACGATCACTAAGGAAAAAACCAACCCAGAAGAGCGACAGAGAGACACAGGAGGCGAAGGACGGGAGAAAATCCAAAAGAAAACCCAAGATCAAGGAGGAAAAGGAAGAAACGGAAGGCATCAGGGGGAACGATGAAAGCACCACAGATAAACAAAGGGGGCGGGGGGGGCAAACGGGAAGAAACACTAAGAAGACAGGGTAGGGATCCAACATCTACTTACCTTCCAGCCATCATCTCTGTTGAGATTGTTAGGTCTTCTTTCAATTTCAATAGCTTCCCTCAACTTACGATGATGGAACTAAGCCACCTTGGCAATAAATTTGGTCTCCTCTATACAAACATGATGCTTGGTCTTGTCCACATGCTCTGCTAAGGCTAAAGACTTTGTTCTCCCATGCCTCAGGTTAGCTGCATTTTCACAAATTCTCTGTTGGATGGAGCGCCCTGTTTCTCCTATATAGGGTGTCCCACATGAACAAGGGATCAAATAAACACCCTTCCTGTCTTTAGGGTTAACAGAATCTTCACCGATCGAAGGGAATTACAAATGGTTCTGAGGGGCCTGAAGGTTGAGGGAATATCAAACCTTCTAAGGATCCGAGCCATCTTGTCCGTGGTCCCTTGGACATAGGGAATATGGACACCTAGATGGTGCTCCTTAGGTTCTTTCTTAATAAACGCATTTCTAGAGGCTTTAAGGAAAGCCTTCCGACCTAGGCGCCTACTATATCCGTTTTCCACAAAGACATCAAGGAGGTGGTACCATTGTCATGTACTTTCTAGATTTCATATGGTCCCAGCCAACGAGTCTGGAGTTTCCTGGGGAAGTCCTGAAACCTGGAGTCATATAAAAGAGCCCAGTCTCCTTCGTGGAATACTCTATTTTTAATGAGAGCATCATGCCATTTAGCTCTCTGCTGCTATATCAGGGCAGTGTGTTGAAGTGCAGAGAGCCTAATTTCATCCAGCTCATTGATCTGTTGTAGTCGATTAGTCTGTGCCTCAGTTAAGTCTAAACCAACTTCTTGTGCTGTTCATAATGTCTGGATTTCAAATTCTATAGGAAAAATAGGTTGTTTTCCGAACATTAGCTGGTAAGGTGAGTGACCAGTGGTGCTTCTCCATGTTGTTCTATAAGCCCACAGTGCTTCAGGTAGTTTGGTAGCCCAATCGCGTCTATGCGATGCAACTGTTTTTGTTAAAATTGTTTCTATTATCTTATTGCTGCTTTCTACTTGCCCATTTGCCTGTGTGCGATATGGGGTGGTAATTTTATGCTGGACATGATAGTTGTTGAGTGTTGCAGCTATTCTGTTCCCAGCAAACTGTGGCTCTCCATCTGTAATTATCTCTCTAGGGAGGCCATAGCGTACAAATAGATGGAGCAGGAACTGTATGAGAGATTCTTCTGTAGCTCTGGGCAAGGCCTCTGCTTCAACCCACTTGGTGATGTATTCTGTTGCCACCAAAATGTATGTTTTTTGGTTTGATGGTGGGTTGATTGGTCCCATGAAATCAAGAGCCCAACGCTCAAATGGTTCGATGACTAGCTGTGGTTTCAAAGGCATCTTATCCGACTAACTAGGGCGTCCTGCTCTCTAGCAACTGTCACATGTTTGGACAAATTTCTTTGCATCTTTGAAAATTGTGGGCCAATAATACCCTGTATGTAATACTTTATGTGCAGTCCTGCGATCAGCGAAATGCCCACCACATGGTTGGTCATGGTAGGCTTTCAATATATCAAATATTTCGTCCTGTCGAACGCATCTCCTGATTTGCATGTCTGCCCCTGTGTGAAACAAATAGCCCCCAATCCAGGAAAATCTGGTACTTCGCTAAACAATCTGTTTTTTCTCATTAGGGATTAGATGCTTTGGTAACTTACCTACTGCTAGGTAATTGGAAACATCAGCATACCAGGGTGTTTGAATAGCAACGGAAAAGAGATGTTCATCTGGAAATTGATCTTCAACTGCTTCTGCATCAACTGGTTTTGGCATTCTTGAGAGGAAATCAGCTATCGGGTTCTCTTTCCCGGGTCGATCCTTGATTGTAATATCAAATTCCTGCAATAAAATCAGCCATCTAGTTATTATGCCATTTGTGATAGGCTTGTTTGCTAAATATTTTATAGCAGAATGATCTGTGTACAAGATAATAGGATATCCAGTAATGTAATGTCTGAATTATTGACAGCATGTATAACAGCTAGAAATTCTTTTTCAGTGACAGTATAATTTAATTCAGCAGGGGATAAATTTTTGCTAAGGTAATAAAATGCATATGGTTTTCTATCCTCCTCCTGTCCAAGGACCGCTCCAATGGCTGTGTCTGAGGCATCAGATGATAACTGGAATGGTAAATCCCAATTCGGTCCTCGAAGCACTGGGGCTGTAGATATGAGCTTCTTCAGATCATTGAAGGCATGCTCACATTTCTCTGTCCAAAGGAAATCGACGTTACCAGTTAGTGCATACAAGGGTGCAGCAATACGTGAATAATGTTCTATAAACCTTCTGTAGTAACCAGAGAATCCAAGAAAGCTACGTACCTCTGTTTGAGTAGTAGGAGTAGGAATAAGCAAAAGTATTTGGATTTTGGCTGGGTCTACCTGAATGCCAGCTACCAAAATATAGTGTCCTAAAATAAGTCCTTCCGTCATCATCATATAACATTTTTCATGACTTAAACAAAGTCTGGTAGCTATGCAACGTTGTAGGACCTTTTCTAGTGTGTCCAATGCTGGATCAAACTCATCTCCATATGGAGTAAGGTCATCCATATATACTTCCAGTCTTTCATTTATTAGTCTGCAAAAATGCTAAGGATAGCCCTTTGGAATGTGGCAGGGGCATTGCATAAGCCAAAAGGTAAAACTTGGTAGGCGAATGTTCCCCAAGGACAAGTAAAAGTAGTTTTGTCCTGATCTTCAGGGGCAATATGTATTTGGTTATACCCACTGAAGCCATCGAGGAAAGAAAATAATTTCTTCCCTGCCAAAGTGTCCAATACTTGGTCGATGAATGGGAGAGGAAATTGATCTTTTTGCGTTGCTTTATTTAGCTCCCTGTAGTCCATGCAGATTCTCCACATCCCATTCTTTTTCGGTACCACCACAAGCAGGGAGACACATTTGCTATCAGAGATAGGGTAGATGAAGTTAACATCTAAAAGTTTTTGAAGCTCGGCTTTTACTACTTCTTTTAGATGAGGATTTAGTCTTCTCTGAGGCTGCCTAACAGGTCTTGCATCATTTTCTATGTAGATGTGGTGTGTACATAATTGGGGGTCAATTCCTTTCATATCAGGGTAATCCATGCAAATTCTTCTTTATATTTCCTTAAGATATGGATGAGCTTTGTTTCTTGTTTGGGTGCGAGGTTAGCGTTAATGTTTAAGGTTTTTCCAGGTTCAATTTTCACAATTTTACTATGTGCAACCGAAGTGATAGGGATTGTGTGATCATGTGTATCTTTCAGAGGTTCCTCTTCTACTTCGTTATCAAATGCTGCTTTTATCATATGACACTGGGTACGAGATGTGAGTTCATTTTGACTAATGAAATTACTGATGGCATCATCTTCTATTTGGTCTTTGAACTCAAGTGCTTCTTGTATAGTTAATGGAAATCTAATGTTACCAGTAAGATATGATACAGGGTGCCTATTAGTTTTAACTATTGTGATGCTTGGCTGCACTGGGGGATATAGTACTAAATTCTTGATATCCGTCCCCTTGGTTATGATCATTTTCCCTTTCCGACAGTCAATATAGGCATCAACGATAGTGAGCCAAGGTCTTCCTAAGATTAATGGATGTCCATCAAGTCGGGTTTTAGGATTTATTATCAGAAAATCGGTTGGGTATTCCCAGGAGTCAACCGAGACCATGACATCATGTAGTATGCCTTCCAGCCTAACCACAGATCGATCAGCCAATTCTAACAAAGTGGAGGTGGGTTCTGCAGATGTAATGCCTAGCTTTTGGCAAGTAGCAGTTGTCAATATATTGATTGCAACTCCAAGATCAACTAAGGCATTGGGTCGGGTTTGACCATAAATTTGAAAGGTTACTATTGGGTTTCCTGGGTCTTCATACTTAATGGGTGTTTCCTTTCCTGATAATAGGTCAGATAAAGTGCCGACTACTTGAACTCTTGGATTATTTATTGTATTCCTCCTTGGTCTTTTTATGCACAATTCTTTAATGGTTTTTGCGTATATCGGGATGTCTTGAATGAACTGGAGAAATGGAATTTTTATGTACAAATTTTGTAATTCTCCCAGAATGTCAAAATTAGGTTGTTGTATAGGTCGAGGTATGACTAATATTTCTAGGAACGGGGAAGAGGATGTGGTTGCTTGATTATGAGTTTGTTGTCTATTCACATCCTCCTCTTGTGACAGATGTTCTCTAGGTAATTGATCTTCAATCTGAACTATTTTATTTCCCTTTGTTTGAATAATATGCCTAGATCTTAGCTGAAGATCATTGCACTCCCTCAGATTGAGTCCTTCTTCTGGTGTTTCTAAAATTTGGAGAGCTTGGACCGGTCTGTTATTTGGATTAGGATTGGGCTGGGCTAGGAGTTGAGGTCTCAGATTAGATTGGGGATTTTGCTGTAAAGCTGGCAGTGTAGGTTGAGGGAGAGGAATATTTCCTACTGGCTGTTGTGTTTGTCTCTGCCAGTTAGTCTGCCAGACTGAGCTTTGTGAAGTGGGGGGAGTCCATTGTGGTGGGTATGGGTTTCTTTCCCAGTATGGTGGGGGTAAGGAGGATTTGACCAACCAGATTGGCTTGTCTGATTTAGCCACGGGTTCGCAGAAGGATAAGACTGTGGTGACCAGTTTGGAAATGGGGGTTGAAACTAACTTTGCCATGTATTATATTGTTGAGTACTGTACTGCGGATACTGAAAAGGAGAAGCTAGGTCTACCAGTTTGTGGCGGCTACCACTGACAGCGCTGGTTGAGTAAATATACTACTTCTGGTTCTTCTTCTGCCTCCTTATATACTGCTTTCAGTCTAGGTAATGAGGGACAACTTTCTGTAGAGTGATTCCTTGTACAGATGGCACATGTTTTGATTGTATCTAGTGGACGCTCCTTATGGTTATGCTTCTTCCTGCATCTGGGGAAGAAGATTGCCAAATTACGTTCTGCCTCCATTTGCTTTTGCTTGGCCTGCAAAACGTCCAATTGTGTAGTCAGTGTTCCTAGTTTATCAATTTTAAAATTTTCAAATAAATTTCCAATTTCCAGACATGTTACTCCTTCTGATGGGATTTTGTTTTCTCTTGCAAACCAATCATGTTATGCTGGTTTGATTTGTGTACTGCCTCTTGAACTCTTGATGCATAAATCAATTATGTCAGCAAAACTTTCCTGATAAATATCCCCTTTCCCCATAATGTTTAATGTTTCGATCCATTACTCTTTCATGCCCCTTATTAATGTTGTTTTCAACATGTTATCAGGCAAAGGCAATGATGCATAGGGAGATCTTTGTAGATTATACTGGAAACGTTCCACATACTCTTCTAATGTTTCGTTTGGTCTAGCTATCATCTGGAATATTTCATCTTTTAGTTATCTAGACCTGCAATAGTCTCGATATTTTTTTAAAAAAGACTCTTTCATTTGTTCCCAGTTATTTATAACCCCACCACCTAATCCCATAAACCCTCTTAAAGCAGCACCTTTCAGAGTAGAGGGGAACAGTTTTAGTTTCTGGGGGTCAGTGGTGTAATCATATCCCCTGCATAGTACATCAAATTAAAATAAAAATGCATCCGGGTCCTCCGATGTAAGCCCGTGAAATGTAGGGATATGTTGAAGGGGGATTGCTTTCATGGGGGCATTTGCTGCGAAATCCACTATGGGGTATTGTAATGTAGAGGTTTGGGGTGTTTGGCGGATTTTGAGCCATTGGGTCAAATATGTGCCAATAACCTTCCAGAATATCTAAGAGGGTATTCCTAGGTTGAGAGGGAATGTCTTTGAAAGGAACAACTTTAATAGCACTTCCTCTATCTGGGATTTTTGTCTAAGTGGATTGGGTCCCTTCAATAATAATTTTTGCCGCACTCCCTTTGTCTGGGCGATTCAATGGTTGAGTTATCCTGAGAGGAGATCTCAGCTCCTCAGTCTCCCCTGTTTCCCCTTCACCTTCACAAAGATTACTGAAATTCCCTTCCTGCAATAGTTCTGGAATAGAATTTTCAATTTCTTGAAAGTCCTATTCGTCAGTTTGACTATGCACCTCAGCAAAGGCTACAGATGGTGAACTTGTGGCCTGAAGGGAGCTAGTAGGCTGTTTGGAAATAACTTTCCTGGGTCCTACTGAAAGCTGAGATTCGGATTTCTTATAGATTTCGTCTATGAAGGTTGATCAACCAAGGGTCACTGGCCCCTTATCTTTTTCTGGCTTTGGCAAAGGTTTGGAAATTTTCTCTGGCTTTTTCTGCTTAGTCATGCACTCAATTTAACTACTAAATTCTTCTTAAGTAGATAGCAGCAAATCTACAGGAAAACGGACAAAGGAGCAGGGCTTTTACATGCTCCGTACGTAGGTTCTTACCTTCCGTTTTCAAAACCCAATTCTTCCCTAGCAGGTTCGTACACTACCCTGAAAAAAGAACAAATGGCTACACTCTTTCCCCGGCAACGGCGCCAAAATGTAGAGTTATAAAAAGGGTCTCTTTCACCTCTAGTTACCTCACATTAATATGTCAATCTAGGAACGTCTTGCTATTTCAAAGAGTGTCTCAGTCTGAGGCTTAGCATTTGTCAGAGTAATGTTCGTAGTATAACTGTTTAAAACTACAAGAGTAAATTGATGCGGGTCTACAACTTAACTACTTCAAAAGGCTAAATCACACAAAGCAATGTATCAGCCAAGGGTTCGGTAGCAACAACCCATCCCTTTCGTACTGATGAGAACAGATCAGAGGTCTGGGAGCCAGGTAGCAAATGCTGATGCTCACTACAGCCTGAGATCGTTTCTTAGTAAATAAGAAATGAAACGACAAGTAAAGAAAATGGCAATGAAATAGAACATCGCATCAGTCAAGGGTTCAGTAGCAATAACCCATCCCTTTCGTACCGATGAGAACAGATCAGAGGTCTAGGAGCCAGGTGGTAGATGCCGACGCTCACTATAGCCTGAGATTGTCCTTAATAAATAAGAAGTGAAATGACAAGTAAAGAAAACAACAAATCAGCAGTCTTGAAATGGAACAACAGTCGAAATGGAACAACAATTCAGAAATGGAAGAACAACTGAAATAGAATAACAATTCAGAAATGGAATAGCAAATGAGCAATTCAGAAATGGAACAACAACTGAAATGGAACAGCAATTCAGAAATAAGCAGTAACCAAGTTCATCAAGTTGTAACTCTATTTAATCACACCAATCCAAACATCAATCCTTCGCTCTTAAAGATGTACACATACTATGGAACAACACTACCTACGGATCCAAGATGGAACAATACTAAAAACCATATAAACACAACGTGCTTAATCTGACTCTGTTATTGCTCTAAATAAAAGCATATGATTGCATCTCAAGACAAAAACAGTAACATTCAAGGATTCAATAATCATGTGAAATCATAACCTTCAAGATAAATGCTGTAATGCTAAGGCACAATCACATAGAACTCTGTAATGGAATGACAATATCCTGTAGAGATTAACCGTATTATACCAACACTTAAAGGATTGGTAACATGATGCAGCGTCAATACAACACTTTTATTTGCAGGAATATTAAATGAGTTAAACGCAACATAGCATGTAACATAAACATTATAAAACACAACAGATTACCAGATCACGTCGATAAACAAACCACACAGAAACCACGCGTAATGGTACAAGAGCAAGTGTCCTCCAGGGTCGGGCCCTTAGCCTCTAGGGGTACACGCTTAGGATTGATCCAGGCTCACAGGTAAAAGAGTAACCGAGTCTGTATTAATGCATGAAGTAAAATTACAGTAACTCAAGTCTTAACAGAACACAATGATCATAGTCCTGATCTTTCTTAAAAGAAATTACATAAAAGTCATCCCTCTAGCCAACAACGCTATCCCTTATATAAGGATGATGACAAAGATATCTAGATGCAGAAATATAGATCCTGAGGGATTTGCAGAATCGTTAATCCTGACTCATTTCTTTCCTTTTCTGCTCCGAGCTGGTATCTCCGCTTCCTTTCCTGGGTTGGTCCGTTTTGATCTGGTTTGCACGCGGTCTCCCATCGAAGGGACAAAAGTTAATTCATCTTTGTCTTTTCCTTTAGGATGGTCACTTTCCGTTTTTCCTCCCTCCTGCACATAGGAATGACAATTATTAACATTCTTTATTAATCGCACATGTTTCATTATAATTCCTTATTATTGTCTAAGTTTCTAATGCAAAAAGGCTTATAAGTCCTAATGAAAAGATACTGAAATAACCATCAAAACATACCTTCTTTGATACTCCACAATTTTTTCTTTGAGATAGAACATTGTATTGTTGGGTGATCTTGCTTTTCATGAGGTGAAGAGGGCTTTGATGCTGAGAGGATGATGATAGATCATATAGCTGGGTTGTAATCCTCTCTTCTATTATTAATAATGTTCTTTGAGTTTTCCTCCATACAATCATGTATTTGTGAATGTTGTTATTTGTAAATTCCATTGTATGCTCATTATATTTCTGATTCTGCAATGCTTATGATATCATAGATCGATATGCTTTGATGGTGTTATGTTACTTCATTTCTATAGGTATTCTCTAAGCGGGACGAGTAGGAGAAGAGTTGCAAGCTCTGTCAAGGAGGAGAGAAATCAAGAAAGGAGTCAAGCAGAAGATCTAGGTTGGTCCCTTTGCTTCTCTCTTAACTATCATACATAGAGGAAATCACAAATTGCTTTGATTATTTGTTTCTACGATCGCTGCCAATCCTAGTGGGACTAGTAGATTGAAAATACACTAGTTTTCCTGGAAACATGGGGCATATGGCAACAAGTCTCATATAGGTCATAGGTTGGACGAGGATTGGAGGATGACATAGTCAGAGGTGGCAGATCTTTGGATACACCTGATAGGCGGGTAAGCACTCATGGATTTTGTTCTAGTTCCAATTCTGAGAGATATCATCCTCATTACCACCAACATCCTTACAACAGGAGTGAGAGGAGGTACTTTCTAGAAGAGTTTAAGAAATCCAAGCCTCATACTTTTGATGAGGATATGAAGAAATAAGAAGATGTAGAAGCATGGCTACTTTGGATGAAGAAACTATTTATATTGCATGATTATTCAAAGAGTCTCAAGGGGAAATCAAATATCTAGTGTTAAGATGTGAAGCGTGTCAGAGGCATTAGAGTAGAGGAGTTGAGTTGGCATGAGTTTAAAATACTCTTCAAGAAGTAGTACTTGTATGACAGATGTTGTGATGTAAAGGCCAAGGAATTCTGAGTTGATGATGGGTTCCATGACATATGAAGAGTACGCGACCAAGTTTCTAGAGATTTTGAGGTATGTGCCCTACCACAAGGATGAGAAGACAAAGATCCAAAGATTCATCAATGTATTTCTTTATATTTTAAGGATTAGATTGAGCATAATGAGCCTTGGGCATTGAAGGAATTCATCAAGAAGATGAAGCATTTTTATGAGAATTCTAAGTGCATGTCTCAGCCTATCTAGGATTGGAAATTTAATGAGAAGACTAAAGCGAAGTGGGCCAAGAAGCAAGTAAGACTTCAGGATGTAGGTGACAAGGAGAACGTGACACCTTATAATAAGTTTAATGCCACTAACAGAGGACATGGAATTCAACCCGAGGAGCAGAAAAAGGGTAACGGAAGGAAACCTTTGAGGTGTTGGACTTGTTGTGGAGAGCATTGTTGGAGCGAGTGCCCATTGCGCCAAGGTAGTAGAACTCATATTTATAGTGCTCAGGAGGCACATACTATTGCATATGTTGGGCAAAGTATTCTTCGTATTTATGAAGCAGTGGATAACAGGCAAGTTGATCATCAAACATCCATTATTGAGATAGAAGGTAAGCTCCACGATCAAGTTGTTTCTAATTTGATTGATCTTGGAACTAATTATAGTTATATCAGTCTTAACCTTATGGATGAGTGTTCCATGAATAAAGAAGTGCATGCGGAATCTTGGTTGGTGCAGTTGGAAACATGGACCAAGAAAAAAATTCATCATTGAGTGAAATCTTGTGCATTTGAGCTGAATTGTATGCCTACATCAACATATTTCAATGTTCTTCCTTTGGAACCATATAGTATTATTTGGGCATGGATTGGCTCTTCATTCAAAGGACCAAGGTATACTTCTATGAAAATTCTATTGAATGCCTAGATGATGTTGGGGAAAAAATAGCCTTGCAAGGAAATAAGAAGCCTACATCAATGAGAACAATTATAGCTATGCAAAGAAAGTCAGTTGTCGAAAAGGATGTTTATTGTTTGCGGTACATATTTCTAGTGACAAAGGGAAGGATGTTGAGGATGAGGAAGTCCTGAAAAGGTATTCTAGTTTGCAATAGTTTCAAGATGTGTTTCCTGTAGAGATTTCATAGTTTCCTCCTCATAGGGAAGTGTATTTATCTATTGAGGTGATACTAGAAGAAAAACCAACATATAAGACACTCTATAGGATGAGTACTCTAGAGTTGGTAGAATTGAAGTTGCATCTTTAGGAGATGGTTCATAAAGGATACATAAGGCCAAGTGTGCCACCTTGGGGTGCACCAGTATTGTTTGATAGAAGAAGGATGGTACTCTCAGATTGTGCATTTATTACTGAAAGTTGAGCAAAGATACTATCAAAAACAAGTATCTATTGCTTTAGCTTGATGATTTGTTTGATCAGTTGAAGGGAGAAACAATATTCTAAAATATTGATCTCAGATCAAGATATCATCAGGTGCACATAAAGGAAGAAGGCATCTACAAGACTACATTCCATATGAGGTATGGACATTATGATTTTTTGGTGGTTCCTTTTGGTATTACCAATGCTCCAACCACCTCCATGTGTTTGATGAAGGGTGTGGTGTGCACTTACCTAGACAAGTTTGTGATAATTTTTATTGATGGTATATTGATATACTCCAATAATGAGGAAGAGCATGGAAAGCACCTAGAAGCGGTGTTGATATTGTTAAGAGAGCATTAAGTATATGCCAATCTTAACAAGTGCAATTTATTTTAGTTTCATATCCGTTACTTGGGACATTTTGTTTTCGAGGAGTAGATAGCAATGGATCTAGAAAAGATTAAAGCTATCATAGAGATTCCAACTCCTAGGAATGTAGATGAGGTCATATCATTCATAGCAGAAGTATGTTGTTACAGATGGTTGATTAGGAACTTCTCAAGGATTTTCTATCCTATTACATCTTTGTAGAGGAAAGGAATAAGTTTGAATGGATTGAGAAGTGTCCAACTAGTTTTGAGAAGTTGAAGTATTTTATTACAAATGATCCAGTCATGAAGATTGCAGATCTTCATAAGGAATTTTTGGTTCATATAGATGCTTACAAGGAAGGACTTGGAGGAGTCTGATGAAATAAGGGAAGGTGGTATGCTGTGTGTCAAGGAGGCTGAACGAGCATGAGAATAACTATGTGACTCATGATCTTGAGTTCGTTGCTAGCATTCATGCATGGAAGATGTGGAGACATTATCTTCTTGGTAGGAGGTTTGTCATAAAGTGATCATAATGGGCTAAGGTACTTTTTTGACCAACCCAATTTGAATGCTTGACAATCTAGATGGTTGGTTACCCTTAGTGAGTTTGATGTTGGCAATAGATACATCAAGGGAAAGGAGAATAGGGTTGCAAATTCTCTTAGTAGGAGAGTGTGCATGAATCACATTTAAGCTATGATTTCTTATGTGACAAATTTACAAGGGAGGATCTTGCATGCAAGGAAACATGATGAGAGGTATCAAAAACTAAAGTAGAGGTTACTATAGGGTGAGAAAGGTGGGTATAACCTCACAACAGATGGCTTGGTCAAATTAAGAAATAGGATTTATGTGCTAGATAATAATGAGCTCAAGAATTTTATCTTGAGAGAGTTTCATTTTAATTCGTATTTAGGCCAGCTCGGATACCAGAAGAAATTAAAAAATGTTAAGAAGTTCTATTATTGGTCAAACTTGAAGAAAGAGGTGGTTGAATTTGTTACGAAGTGCTTGGACTGTCAACAGGTGAAAGTTGAATACAAAAATCTAGCTAGTTTGTTGTATCCTATTCTCATTTTAGAATGGAAATGGGAGTTCATTTCCGTGGGCTTCATTACAGGTTTGCCAAGGACATCGAGACAACATGATCCATCATAGTTGTGGTTGACAGGTGGAGTAAGGTACCTCATTTCATTATAGTGAAGTCTACTAATTCAGCTAGTGAGGTAGCTTAGATCTTCATCAAGGAGATAGTGAGATTTCACAGTGTTTCCAAGAAGATTATACTAGATAAAGATGTCAAGTTCACTTACAAGTTTTGGAAGGACTTATTTTCAAGATTTTGGATAAATTTAGCTTTCTGTAAATCTTATCATCTGCAGATAGATGGGAAGACAAAGAGGATTAACAAGATTCTTGTGGATATGTTAAGAATGTATGCCATGCATCAACAAAGGAAGTGGGAGGAGTATCTTATGATGAGATCTAGTATTGCAACAAGGATGTTGCAACTCCTAGGGATATGAACATTACTTCATCAACCAGGGTTCGTACAAACTAGAAGGTGACAATGTTGTATACATAGTAGATGCAATGGTATACTCTTGTCACTTTTCAATTGAGGTGATGGACCACTAGCATTTTTCAAACCATTCCTCCATTGACTAGAAGGAGTTTGACTAATGAATAGGAAAGGGGAAACTATTCTTAATGCAGAAAAGAAATGTTGCCTACTATAGGAAATGAAAGTTATGAATTAGAAAATGCTATAAAGTGACATGAAATCATCTAGTTAAGCATCTACACATATTCTTGCATAAGAGACCTAAATTTACCTTGCATATAACATCTAGTTATTCTGAATAAATAAGCATGGAAATTATCCTAAAACTACTGTGACTATTGCCTACATGTACTAACTAGAAATTGTAGAAAAACTTTTTTTTTTTCAATTTTATGAATGCAAATACTAATTTAACCAATTTGATCCTTGGTAAGGGATATGGGTATGGGGAAACAGGCCTAGAATGGTGTTGAGTTTATGGAATCCAAGTGGAAGCCTCACCTAAGATTAGATGACTATTTCTACTCAATTCAGGCTTAAAACACGCTGCTACAAGGTTTCCTGTAGCACTACAAGATGTCCTAGTTGTACTATAGGATACCCTGTTTTACTACAGGCAACAGGTCGAAATATCACAGGGAGGTAAGAAAAGTAGAATGAAATGTGGGAAAGGTGTCCAATGAGGGAATAAGTAATAGAGGAGGTGCACACTACCCAAGGCTCATCCCAGGTCTTCAAGATGGTTGGAATTGCTCCAAGGAAAATGTCCACTTCGCTACAAAACAGAAATATGGATTAGGGTTTGGTGGACTTTGGCAATATAGGTGGACAAGACTTGGATGAGACTAGTGACATGAGGTTTCCCCATAGATCAAAAACTCCTACAAGAACATAGATTCTTTTCTTTACTTATGAAAAGTTCATTTATATATGGAAAATATGAGTTGAATTTAGGAAAAATAGAGTTATTAATAGCTAATGGCTAAGTCTATGAATGGAAGAGTTTATAAAACATAGAAAAATCAAGAAACCAAAGTGAAAATTGCAAGTACTTCTAAGGAATTGAGAAACAATGTTCTATGGAACAAGAAATCCTATGTTATGCAGTGACCAAACAATAAATATGTTTTTGGGCAGTGAGAATCGAACCTTTAAACCATGATCCCATAAGGGAGATGAGACAGAGGGCACTATCACAATATTTTTTGAAGTATTTACTTTCACTATTGTGCACTGATCTATCTATTCACAAATGGAAGCAAACTAAGTAACCATCTAAATACTTGCATATTAAATAAACCAGAAATCACTTCAACATCTAACTATGAATATAATCTAAGCATACATATACAAAAAGAGGAACCTTTACTATTAGGGTTGGTCCCTAACCCTAGAGCTTCAACCCTCTTAGTCAACTCAGTGCTCGATCGAGGGAATGCTTTTCATTCTAATCAAAATGTCAAAAATACATAAGAGTAATAAGTCACAATGTCTTAGCTCAAAAATTCATCTTGGCTACAAAAAAAATAGTCAAATCCTAATGAGGCCCTAGGGCTTCTTATTTATAAAACTGAAGCTACCAATGAATTCCTTCAAATTATGGAGGTTTGGATCCCAAACTTGAGACTAACTTGTCTGCAACTATCACTAGCTTGGATTCCATTGACCTCGATGGGCTTGGCTCCTAGTAACTGCAAGATGATGAGATCTAGTGGAGGAATATTTGAGTGCTTAAGGAGTTAAGGAGGGATATCCAATCTCCTAAAATCCCTCTTTCTTGTCTTCTTTGAGTTCCTGCACTTAAATTAGGTAAAGTTGCTCCAAATCCTGCAATTAATCCATATTAGGCCACATGACATAACATCTCATCTTTACCTTTCTCACTAAGCAAAATACACTAAAATATGTAAAGAAATGTGCGAAAAGTTGATTTTAATAAGCTTGAGAGTGGCATTAAGGTCCATATAATTTACCAATTAATGAGCCTCATCATCATCCCCCTACTGAAAGTGTTTATTATCCTATGAGAAGCTTAATCTATGTCCATGTCTTTAATTTCTCTTGTGGCCTCTCTATCATCGCAGGCTTCTGTTGATATATTCTCCTCTTATGGATAAAATCTTGCATGCTTATATATTTCCTCCCACTTCTTTCTTTCCTCTTCCTCTTTTCTTCCTTCTAACATACCTAAGAGCAATGGTGGACTATGTTTCAAACCAAACTAGTTGATTTTGAGTCTCTATAGAGCCTTCTTATAAAATGGGGTCCTTTATAGTGCATCTCTCATTCTTTTAGGGGAATGATACTCCTTGATCCTTAGGCTATATGGTAGGGTTCCCCATCTCCGTTTGCATTCTTGTTGTCTTTCATCCCCTAGCAATCTTAAGGTGACTTCAAAATGAGTGATCGCTTGCTCTTGTGTAGCTAGATATCTTGGTTCAAGTTGGGGATCATTGGCAATGATGTTGTGGGTGCTAATGATAGTCATGGAATTGATCTATACTTCTCTGACTTAAAAGGGCACTTTTTCTTCCCTTTCCAACACCCTCTTCAATTCCTTAGTTGTGGCCTCCTCATGACTCGTCCATGATGTAAAGGCCATTAGTTGTAAGTCCCCCAACTTTGCATTGGGGTCCCACACATTCAAGTTTGTAAAGTCCAAGTTATTTAAGTAGACTTTAGATATCTTGGCCTTATCCTTTAGGGTGCTTTGGTCATAGATCTCAATGAATTTCCTATAGCCTTGGAAAGGAATAGTCCCTCGTTGTGCTAGGGTATTTATCTAAAATTGAAGCCATTGATCTTTTAGGTACAAGGCATATGACTTTGTTGGCATCCTGCATTGGAATGCCTCCATAGAGAGGCTTGCCATAGTGGCCAATTGGCTCTCATTTTCCTGTACCTACCCCCTCAACCATGTGTTTTCAGCCTCTAGTTGAGATTTGATAACTCTTTCCCTATCTATTATCCTACTCAACACTTTTCCCATCTCTAGTAGCTTCTCTCCCATATGGTCAACATCCTCTACATTATTTGATTTAGCAATTTTCATCTAGTGATGTTTCCTTTCTCTCTCTTTCTCAAGCTCAAAGAAGAGAGGGATGGAAATTGTTTTTGGTATTACTCTACCTACCTTAATGAATCTATAATAAGAGTTGAGATTAGATTGTGGGCTAGGTCCTTGCAGCTCTTGGGCTTCTCCCTTTAATGTCTTTGGAGCATTTCCCCCGCTGTACTTTTGTTGTTGCTCCTTGCAATTCATTTTTCCTTCTTGTCCTTCCTGCTGTTTTTCTGTGTTTCTTGTAGTGCTAATAGAGTTTCCTGTAGGATTGTTTTTGTTTCTTGTAGGAGGATTTTCTCTTTTTAAAATGGGGTCAAAGGTTCTATGATTTTCTTTGCTAAGGTTGACCTGGTGATAGGCCTCCTAACATAGGTGATTGGTGACTTTGGGGAAGCCTATTTTGATGTTCACTCTTCACCTTTCATTTCTAGGGAGGCTAGTTTTTCTTGTCATTTTGGTGAGTCTTCAATGATTATAAGAGTCTTGGTAGGTGTTTTTGGTCTCCCTTGTTTGATCCTAGTTCTCCTCCCTATTTTGAAATATAGGGGATTCTTCCTTTGCCTTTTTCCTGTGGGATTTATGGGTGTGCTTAGGGTAGTCAAGGCAACATTTGTCTCCTCCTTTATGGGTTTATGAGACACTCTTGGAGATTCCTCCCCTTACTTGGTATTTTTTTTAAGGCTTTCCTTATCCTTCTATTCTTATTATCCACTATTCTCTTCTCCTTCCTCTTCTTCCTCTATTTTATTTTTATCTACCTCCTTTTCTTCCTCTGGTTTTTCCTCTTGTTCTTCAAGTTCCTCCTCTTCTTCTTCAGGTTCGTCCTCTTATTCTTTAGTTTATTCCTCTTCTTCTCCCTCAAGTTCTTCTTATTCCTTCTCAAGTTCTTCTTCTTCCTCCTCACCACTAGAGGTTGGGTCCCTTTTATATTCAATTGCTTCAATTACAGCCTCCATGTCCATGTCCCTAAATGTGGATCATAGAATAGGGACTCTTAATTGGCTGAAGTAATTTTCTAGTATGATCTTGATTAGTCCATGGTGTGCCAATTGTTTATGTATTCCTTCTTGTACCTTTATTCCCATGTCTATTATGGATTTCAGCAAGAGGTAGGGCACACTAAGTATTCCGTTAAGGGGTAACTATTTTCCAAATCTTATCTCATGGACTTGTCTAAATTGGTAACCATAGACTATATTGAGCCTTCCCTCACAATAAATATATTTGAGAATGTGATAGCTTAATTCATCCCAAGGATAGGGAATTCTCTCCCTTCTAATCCCATTTTTGTGCTCAATTGGCTCTTCATCTCTCAAGAAAATGTTCTTCTTAGCATAAGTGTTGCTATATTTATCCTCCTTTCTCCATTGCATGCCTAGAGGAAGTGTAGTGATCATGCCAATGATTTCAGGGGTAATTGTTACTGACAATCCTCTCACCACAAAAGTAGCGTTGACTCTAGTCTGTGGTGTAAGTGACATGGAAAATTCCTGAGATACATCATCATCATATCCTCTAAACAGCTCAAAGAATCCCAACCATTAATGCCTTTTAAATATGTCTACCATAGGGGAATCGAGGTGTATTCTAGATGTCCATGTGGGCTCCCTTTTGTTGAAGCCTCCTATCATTTTCTCCTCTCTATCGAGATGAGTGTAGGTATTTTGGTGGCTTAACTCTAGAGATTTCCAAGGTGACTGTGAGTTTAGAGTTTAGGAGTGTGATGGCTGCAATTCTCTCTTTATCCTCACACAATTTCTACACACAATTCTATCTATCCACATCCACAATGTAACTACTAGAGAAAAATGAATATTTCTTTTCCTTTTTCTCTTTCCTAGCTATCAAGTCAAAAAAAAAAGGGTATGGGCCACCTACCTTTCACTTTAATGCCCTAAGTGAGGATAATTTATGAATAGTTGGGCCTAGGCAACCCTTTGCAAAGTTTTTTTGACAATTCCCATTGTTTCCTATAGTTCTCTATGTTTCCTATAGGTGTTCGTTGTACGATGACCCAAACTGGTTTTCTTCTTCAATGGCTCCTCTAGGTGGTCCAATTCTCTAAATCTTGAAATGAACTATGTGTGCATGAAAGTTACAAAGTTTTTTATATTTATGGTCGATTCATTGGAGACTATGTTGGCTAGCAGTGTAGGTGATTTCCCCTTTTGGACCGTTGGCCCACCATTAGTTATCATGCAACCTTTCCTCATAATCATTACCCACTCCTATACAACTTAACTTGACCACCTTTTCAACCTACTTGCTTTGATGTGACTTTGCCATGTGGTCTGCTTGCTAGGACTTTACTTTTTATTTTCAGGCTGAGAGTCGCCAAGTCAACTGGCCACCTTTAGCTTATAAAATAATTTTTTTCATATTCCTACACTTTTATAATATTTTTACTTAGGAAAGAGTGTGGATGAGGTGCCACACCTATGGATTCCCTCGATTGGTTGATGCATGCTGGAAGGTGGATCTATTGTGCTTCTTGTTGTTCAGGGAGAGGTTTTCCTTTGCTCTTGTTTTATTGACTTCACCCAGCTAATATGTTTGTCTTCTTTATTGTGGTGTGTAGGTGTTGGCCTCTTCTGTCGTTGTTGAGCTCTAGATAGGTGCATAGTGCCTGCAAGGGTGTTGCTACTCTTTCTTTGCATATATGCTAAAGGAGGAGCATGGAGACTATTGATGTCATAACGCAAGCTGCTACAAGGTTTCTTGTAGTACTATAAGATATCTTTTAGCTGCCTCTTTCTTAATTATTTTATTTTTTTTCTTGGAGGAGGCATAGGCCGTGAGGTAGGAGTGGAACGGGTGGTAATGGGGGAGATGGAGTGGTAGGTTAGGTAGGCCAATGATGGTATGGCCCTTGGACTTCTCTGTATTTTCCCATCTTTATTTTTGTATATATATATATATATCTTTCCTTTTGAGTGATTTATTTTTTGATGGAAACAGAGGGCGACATGGTCATGAGTTGGTGTTGGGTGAGATGTGGTGAGTTCAATGGTCTCCTTTTTCAACCCAAAACAAGCCTCCATCATCATTTCTCAACTATAATTCCATTCCTAAAGAGTTTCAGGACATCTTGTAGTACTACAAGAAAGTCCTGTAGTAAATACAGGAAACCTTGTAGAAGTAAGAAAATTGCCTGCAAACTAGGTTTTGATTCTTAGAGATGGGAATGGATTCTGAAGACATGGTGGCCATGGAAGGTATAAAGTGAATGAAGTGAATGAAGGGATAATGGGGTTTTTCTTTGCTTTCTAGCCTCTGAACTTGGTGTCATTTGTTACCTTGAAAACCTGCACAAATCACAAAATTTTATTTGTGGGCAGGTTTGAGGTCCTTGCAATAACATTTATTTTTCTCATTTTTTTTAAAGACACATAGGTTGCCTTGAATGAGGTTTTCAAACCTTTTGCCTATCCTAGGCACCTCAGGGAACCTCTTCACCCAGGGATATTTTATTTTTATTTTTTCACTCTTAGGCTCCCTGAAGGAATTTTTCAACCCAAAAGTTGGCCTCAGGTGCCTTGTGGAGGTTTTCACCTAGTTGCCTTATTGTTTGTTTCTCTTTTTTCTTTTTTTTCAAAAATAAAATAGTCTTCAAGAATTCGATGAGTTGGAAGTCGAGACACTTCCAATCACATTCACTTCCTTACTGGTATTACTGACAAACTCTTCCTTTGACAAAGGTCTTTTGTAGGCTTTCAATCTGTACCCATTTATAAGTAAGGGGATACCTTCTTCATTAATGGTTATTATTTGAACATCCCCATTGTCATGGCACTTTTCTATCGCATATGGGCCCAACCATCTAGTCATCAATTTTGTTTTGAAATCCTTGAGCCTGGAGTCATATAGCAGAGCCCAATCATCCTCTTGAAAAAAATTATGTTATGTTTTTGTCATGCCAAACCTTTGTTTATACATGAGTCACCTCTATGTGTAGGAGGGTCTACATCTTGAATTCATCTTACCTATTGAGCTAGAGCAGCCTCTCTTGCTATGCCCTTGTAACATCCAAATCCAATTGTGCTTCCATTCTCAAATTGTTGTACTCAAACTCAATGGAGAGCAGCAGAGCGTTCTTCCCATAGACCAAATCATAAGGGGTGAAGAACAAGAAGCTTCTCACATCCATTTTCTTTTGCCGAGTAGGAGCCCTCATTATGATAGCAATTTGATTTGGGTCCACTTGCAGTCCTTCTTGGGATATTGAGTGACCAAGAAGAGTCCTTGCAGTCATCAAGAACTCACACTTAGGACTAAGGTATAAGTTCATGTGAATGTGTTTGTTTAATACTTTTCCAAAGTTAGAGAGAGACTCTAGGAAATCACACACATAGGGGATGAAATCATCCATATAAATTTCCACAGAGTCATGGACTAGCTCTACATAGATGCTCATGACTGCCCTCTCAAATGTGGCAGGGGCATTTCATAATCCGAAAGGAAGGACTCTATAAGAAAAGGTATTGCAAGGATAGGTGAAGGTGGTTTTATCTTGGTCATCTGGGTGGATCTAGATCTGATTATAACCACTGAATACATTCAGGAAAGAGAAGAACTTATTTCCTGCAAGACCATCTAATACTTGGTCAATGAAAGGTAGAAAGAAATGGTCCCTTTTTTGTGGCTTTGTTTAGCTCTTTGTAGTCCACAGAGATCCTCCACTTCCAATTTTTCATTGGAACCAAAACCAGAGCAGACCCCCACTCACTATCTGATATGGGGTAAATGGACCTCGCATCCAACAACTTCTGTAGTTTTTCTTTGACTATACCCTTGAGGGATGGGTCCATTCTCCTCTGAGGTTGGTGCACTAGATTTAAGCCTTCCTTGATGTGAATGTGGTGAGTACACACATAAGGGTGCACTCCATTCATTTCCTTATAACTCCAGGAAAAGGAATCCAAATGCTTTCTTAGCATGTTACATAACTCCTCTTCTTAATGTCCAGAGAGAGAGGGGTTGGTTTTTAATGTTGTTTTTGGACCAAATTTTATCATATTGACATGAGCAGGACTTGATTCATCTAGTCACAAATTATTCCAAGGATTATCTTCATCTTTCTTTACTAATTCGTCAAGACACATGGTGATGGGGGGATAATTCTAGAGGATTTGCTCAATTAGGTCATCTTTGTCAGGTTACCCCCCACCTATTGTAGCATCTAGAGTATAGATTGGGGAAGACTATACTTCATCTTCCTCCTCCTCTTCTAACCATAAAGGTAAGTCATGCTCTAGAGATGGTTGAGCAGGAGGGTACAAGACCAATTGGTTCGACAAATTCCCATTTTTAATGGTCATATTCCCAACCCTACAACTTATGTAAACATCAGCAGGGGCTAACCATGGCCTTCCAAGGATGATAGGATAACCATTGAACTTGGTCTTAGGTTAGAGAACTAAGAACTCAGTAGGGTATTCCTGGGATTCAATGCAGACCATCACATCCTAAACAACTCCCTTAGGATCTATTGTGAACCTATCTACAAGCTCCAAGACTCTTGTAGTCTTCCTTAATGATCCATGGAGATTCAATTTAAGCATAGTCTCCTTATTCATCACATTGATGGAAGCCCCAAGATCGATCAAGGTATGGGGGACAATGATACCATCGATGTGCACATCTACCACAAGACTTCTAGGATCTATATAATTGGGGAAAATCACTAGCCCCAACATTAACTTGAACAACTGTCTAATGACATTAATGGTATGGGTTTCTTTCTTTCACCTCCCAGGATGTTTGAAGAGTTTATTCTTAATTGACTTGTTGTATATGGGGACATCCATGATAGCTTGGAGTGGGATTTTAACACACAGGTTTTTCTATTCAACTAGAACTTCAGTCTCTTCTAGGGTATGCTAGAAAGGATGGATTAATCTCTTCAAAAAAGGATGTGGATTGGCTTGAGGAACACTTTCCTCCTTTTCGTCTTCAAGCTCCTTAGGTGGAGATGGAGGTTGATTATTTGGAAGTAGGGTAAGATGTTTCCCCATTGTAGACTTTTTGTGAATGTTTGTTGTTTGGGTTTGGATTTGGTTGAGTAGGTATATGAGGTTGCTTAGGTGGAGCAAGGTGAAGCAGTTGTAGTTGAGATGGAGGTGGAGGTTCTAAGGCACACATACTTTTATATTTATTTTGTTCTCTTTTCCTAACATGTTTCCATACATGTTAAACATGTTCTTCGCTTGACCTGCACCCAACAAATTAAGCACATGCACACAACTAGGTCAGCATCATCAACATAACATCATGAAAAATACCATAAGTCGGTAAAATGGTCATTATTTAATGTGAAATTAAAAACATGGAATTGCCCTTTTTCATTTCATATAACTTACACAAAGGCAATAAGAATTAATAGGATTCTTATTTCATCCTATTCTATAATTGATATTTTTATACTTTCCTACCAAATACACATCTAAATGAATATTTAGGTGTACTATCTCCTAATATTTCCACCCGTTGTTTTTTTATTGTTACATTTTGGAAGTTTTGATCCAAAGTGGACTTGATTAAGTCCATTCTTATGTTGCTTCCACTTGTGTCCATAACTTTCCACAAAGCCACAAAAATATGAGAAATTTCACAATACTACTTAAATAATAAAAGGATATTTTGGCAAGTTCAAGTGTCATGGTCAAATACAAAATATTGCGTTTTGATCTATCACACACCACCTTTTCCCCTTTATATCTTATTCACTATTCTAATTTAGCTTACTCCCTTGAGATTTCCATTTTGATATCCTTAATCCCTTGAGTTTTCCATTTTGATTTGCAATGCAATTTTTTTCTTTTTTTCCTTTTCTTTTTTGGCATCAACTGTCTTACACACAACATGTTAGTTTAATTATTTTTTTTTCCATCAATTCTAAATATCTTCCCATATATGTGCAATCAATTTAGTTTAGGTATTTTTCCTTGATATTCATGGTTGCAGCATTCATCATTTTTTTTTCCCTTCAACCATGACTTACGGTCATATTCAACTCCGTTCTACATGTATATCACATCATTAAGCAGGTCTTTCACATATGTAGCTACCACATTTTCCTTATGGAAACCTCTTATCAATTAATTCTCTTAGTTACAATTTCTTTTGTATGTTTCTGAGACCAATTTCATTATTCAAGTTTCAATCAAGAATTTGTTTTTCCTTTTATATTTCATGTTTTATTGTTGTCTTTTTCATTGGTTCCTATGTTTTCCTATTACTTAAAGTATTCAGATGTTTGACTTGGATTTTTTTATTTTTTATTTTATCTATAAAGTAATAAGTTCCCGAGTTTCCTCACTTGAGGAGGTCACCAAGTCATTTACTACTTCCTTGGCAGTAAATTATCTATTCTTCCATAATTCTTGTCAGTTTACCAAACAAACTTGTATGGGACATCCTTGGTGGTTTGATTCTTAGCCATAAAAGTGTATACTCATATGTTCACACATATCTTTGTCCAATATAGGGGCTTATTATATCTATCTTATGGGATATACCCACTCTACCCAATGACTTTGAAATAAGTACCGTCATCATATTATGCTTCCTCTTTGCATATTCTATTTTTCTCATCTTCTTTAATCTTGCAAGCCCTCTCTAATAACCATCCACACCATCAAGTATATGCCACAATAGATTTCATATTTTTATTTTTAGTTTTACATATTCTTTCAATATTCACACACACTAGTAATACCGACATATAGATCAACTCTCTCTCTCTCTCTCTCTCTCTCTCTCTCTCTATCCAACTATTATAACCTCCACCAAATAGCCCACAACTTATGCTACCCTCATACAATCAAATATATGCATAATGAATAAGGGAAATATGTGGAATGAGAGACTAAATACTAGTCAATATTATAGAGTTGATCTTATCCTTCCATATCATCACACCCGCCATAATTTCCAACCAATTTTATGTAGAAGGAGCATGCTCTACATAGTCAATTTAGGTCAAGTGCACCATGCAAGCACAATACATGCAGACAAATACCTCTCGAATGATAATTATTAAGAAATTCTCCATGACTTTCACCTATATTGGATTGAGCTATTATGCATCCAAGGCACCTTCCAACCTTCATCTCTCTTGCAAAAGAATTTCTAGCCCATTTTTCTCTTTGAAGTGAAAATATTTCGTTGAATGTATCACTGATTAAAGTGAGTCTCTGCACTCATTAGAAATTTGTTCCATTCTCCACTTGTTAGAAATTGACCATCTCAACATTTTCTGGAATGAGAAAGATTATCAAATTCTCCATGACTTTCACATGTATTGGGTCGAACTATTATGCATCCAAAGCATCTTCCAAAATTCATCTCTCTTGCAAAAGAATTTCTAGCCCATTTCTCTCTTTGAAGTGCAAATCTTCCATAGAATGAATCACTGATTAAATGAGTCTTTGCACTCATTAGAAATTTCTTCCATTCTCCACTTGTTAGAAACTGATTGTCTTAGCATCACTCGGGAATGTATGTTTTAGCAAATTTTTTGGGAACATTCACTTTTGGACAACATATATCAAAAACTAGTAATAAGTAGGTATATATAGAATTAAGAACACCAACTTACAACTCCCTTAGTCATAGCACAATGGCAATGATGTCTTAATGACCATCCAAATCAACCTTTATTCCACATAAATGGTAGATCGTATCACCAAATTGAACACAATATCAGTCATGTTGGGAAGAACGATTATTATCACCTTTGGGATTCATATAAGAAAACAAGAGATTGTATATCTAGAAATTAATGTGTAGATTCTAAACTGCTCATGAAATTTACTAAATCATAAGACTAGAAGTTTCTCTACTGAACTGTGGAAGAAAATTCACGATTAAGAAAAAAAATATTTAAAATGCATCAATATTTAGAACACATACACAATGATTTATCTAGGGGAACACAACTGCTCAAAACACCTTACTATCTGTATTGCATTAATCAAAGAGTCTAGATGAATACAATATGATGTGCTTAAGCTTGAGCTCAACCTACAATGCTATCTTCTATACTCTACCTCGCTGAATGACCTTGGCCTATAATTAGCAAAATTTAGAGCCTCCAAACCCTTATTTCCTTGAATTTATTGATTAGGAATTAATCCATATTAATTAGGAAAATTTCTCATTAAGAACTGTGCAATTCCTTTAGGCCCTTCTTTAACTGCATGCACCACCTATCAACTTGAACTAGTGTACAAATGATAATATATTTCCCTTGAAATCAAATCTCAACTGGGTAAGTCGAATTATCTACATGCAACAATTATTTTGTGTTGATTGAGTAGTTAATCGGATGATCACTCAGTGTGAAAAAAGTTACACACCCTTAACTTGACCTCCACTAGTTATACTAACAGTGAGAACTAGTAACACTGACATTAACCCAAATTAACTGAAATAGATTGCTAAAATTAGCAATCAATCATGTAGAATTTAACTCAAGTGTATCTAACTTGAATTTACTAAGTTAACTCAATGATAAGATCCATGTCACCTCAGTTAACTACGTCCAAGTATTCTGCTAAAATTGAAATTCAAAATATAATAAAATATGTAAATAAATGTGAGAAAAGCTGGTTTTAGTAAGATGGAGAGTGGCCTTAAGGTCCATATAATTTACCTATTGATGATCCTCATCATCACCCGCTACTAAAATTGTTGCTCATCATCTGAGAAACTTAATCTATGTTCATGCCTTTCATTTCTCTTGTGGCCTCTCTAACATTCTAGGCTTCTACTAGTGCACTCTCATCTTGTGGATAAAATCCTACATGCTTCTCTATTTCCTCCCACTATTTTCTTTCCTCTTCCTCCTTTATTCCTTCTAACATACCCAAGAGAAATGGTGGATTGAGTTTCAAACCAATCCAGTTGATTTTGAGTCTTTGTAGTTCCTTGTTATGCAGTGAGGTCCTTTCTAGTGCATCTCTCATTCTTTCATGGGAATGATACTCCCTAATCCTTAGGCTGTATGGTAGGATGCCACATCTAGTTTGGCATTATTGTTGAATTTCATCCCCTATAAATCTCAACGTGTCTTCAAAATGAGTGATTTCTTGCTCTTATGTAGCTAGGTATCTTTGTTCAAGCTCGTGATCATTGGTGATGATCTTGTGGGTGCTAATGACAACCATGGAATTGATCTATTTTTCTCTAATGTAAAGGTTCTCTTTGTCTTCCCTTTCCAGCACCCTTTTTACCTCCTTAGCCCTGACCTCCTCATGACTCATCCATTATGCAAAGGACATTAGTTGTAGGTCCCCCAGCTTTCATTAGGGTCCCACACATTGAAGTTTATTAAGGCCAAGTTGTGTAAGTAGAATTAAGATATCATGGCCTTATGCTCCAGAGTGCTTGGGTCATAGAGCTTAATGAACTTCCTATATTCTTGGAATGGCATAGTCCCTTGTTGTGCTAGGGTCTTTATCTAAAATTGTAGCCATTAATCTTTTAGGTACAAGGCATATGAATTTGTTGGCATCCTACACTAGAGTGCCTCCATAGAGAGGCTTGGCATAGTGGCCAATTGGATCTCTTTTTCTTGTACCTACCTCCTCAACCATGTGTTTTCATCCTCTAGTTCATATTTCATAACTCTTTCCATATCCCTTATCCTACTCAACTATCTTCCCATCTCTAGTAGTTTCTCTTCCATATGATCCACATCCTCTACTTTCTTTGATTTAGCAATTTTCATCCAATGATGTGTCCTTTTTCACTGCTTCTCAAGCTCAAAGAAGAGAGGGATGGTAAATTTTTGTGGTATTACTCTACCTTCATCAATGAATTTTTAATAAGAGCTTAGATTGGGTTATGGGCTACGTTCCTACGACTCTTGTTATCCTCTGTTTAATGTCTTTGGGTAATTCCCCCCTGTACTTGTGTCGTTGCTTCCTTGCCTTTCCTTTGTCATTGTTGTCCTTCCTGCTGCTCTTTTTGTGTTTCCTGTAGTGTTGACAAAGTTTCCTGTAGGACTATCAATGTTTCCTGTATGAGGATTTTCACTTTCTGAAATGGGGTCAAAGGCTCTTTGATTTTCTTTCCTAAGGTTGACCTGGTGATAAGCCTCCTAACATAGGCAATTGTCAACTTCGGGGAAGCCTGTTTTTATGTTCCCTCTTCACCTTTCATTTTCGGGGAGACTATTTTTTCTTGTCCTTTTGGTGATTCTTCAATGATGATAGGAGTCTTGGTAAGTGTTTGTTGTATCCCTTGCTTGATCCTAGTGCTCCTCCTTGTTTTGAAATATAGGGGAGTCTGCCTCTGCCTTTTTCCTATTGACTTTATGGGTGTGCTTAGGGCATTTAAGGTAGCAACCACCTCCTTCTCTATAGGTTTTGGAGACACTCTTGATATTCCTCCCCTTTCTTGGTATGTTTTTCAAGTCTTGCCTCATCCTTCTATTCTTCTTATCCATTGTTATCTTCTCCTTCCTCTGGTTCCTCCTCTTCTTCTTCAAGTTCCTCCTCTTCTTCTTCAAGTTCTTCCTCTTATTCTCCCTCAAGTTATTACTCTTCCTCCTCAAGTTCTTCTTCCTCCTCCTCACCACTAGAGGTTGGGTCCCTCTCATATTCAATTGCTTCAATTATAGCCTCCCTGTCCATGTCCCTAAATGTGGACCATAGAATACATACTCTTAATTGGCTTAAGGCATCTTCTAGTGTGAGCTTGATTAGTCCACAATGTGCCAGCTACTGATGTTTTCCTTCATGTACCTTTATGATCATGTCGATTATGGATTGCAAAAAGAAGTAGGGCACACTAAGTATTTTGATAAAGGGTAAATCTTATCCAAATCTCAACTCATGGAGGAGTCTAAATTGGTAACCATATACTATACTAAGCCTTCACTCACAAGAAATATACTTGAGAATGTGATAGCTTACTTCATCCCAAGGATAAGGAAGGCTCTCCCTTCTAATCCAATTTTTTCCTCAATTGGCTCTTCATCTCTCAAGAAAAAAATCTTCTTATAATAAGTGTTTCTAGTTTTATCCTCATTTCTCCATTGCATGCCTAGAGGAAGTGTAGTGATTCTGTTAATGATTTTAGTAGTAATTGTTATTGACAACCCTCTCACCACAAAAGTAGCATTGACTATTTCCGGAGGTGCAAGTGACATGGAAAATTCCCAAACTACATAATCATCATATCCTCTAAGTAGCTTGAAGAATCCTAACCACTAATGCCTTATAAATATCTCTACCACAGGGGGATGGAGGTGTATTCTGGATGACCCTATGGGCTCCCTTCTGTTGAAACCTCTGATCCTTTTATCCTCTCTGTCAAGCTAACTGTAGGTAGTTTAGTGGCTTAACTCTAAAGCAAACCAAGGTGACTATGGGTTTAGATTTTATGAGGGTGATGATTGCAATTCTCTCTTTATCCCCACACAATTTCTTCACACAATTCTACCTATCCCCATGCACACTGTAATTACTAGAAGAAAATCAAGGTTTATTTTCCTTTTTCTCTTTCCTAGCTATCAACTCAAAAAAAAAAAGAATGTGGGCCACCTACCTTTCAATGTGCTACCCTAGGTGAGGAGAATTTCTGAATAGTTGGGCCCTGGGCACCCCTTTGTAGAGTTTTTTTGACAATTCCCACCTGTAGTTCTTTTTGTTACCTGTAGGTATTCACTATAGGATGACCGAAACTGGTTTTCTTCTTTGATGGCTCGTCTTGGTGGTTTGAGTTGTCTAGATATTGAAATGAATGATGTGGGCATGAAAGTTAGGAATTTTTTCTATTTATGGTCGATTCCTTAGAACATTGCGCTGGCTAGAAGTGTGCATTTTCCCCTTTTGGAGCATTGGCCCACAATTAGTCATCATTCTGCCTTTCGTCATAATCATCACCCACTCCTGTACAACTTAAATTGACTACCTTTTTGACTTATTTTCTTTGATGTGCCCTGCTAACTAGAACTTTAATTTTTGTTTTCGATCTGAGGGTGGCCAGGTTAACTTGCCACCTTCAGCATATAAAATCAAAATTTTCATATTCCTACACTTTTATCATATTTGTGCTTAGGAAAGAGTGTGGATGAGGTGCCATACCTATGGCTTCCTTCACTTGGTCAATGCATGCTAGAGGGTGGCTCTCCTATGCTTCTTCTTGTTTAGCTACATGTTTTCCTCTACTCTTGTTTTGTTGATTTCAACCAGTTGATATGTTTGACTTCTTTGTTGCGGTGTGTAGGTGTTGGCCTCTTCTGCTATTGTTGAGCTCTGTATAGGTGACATAGTGCCTACAAGGGTGGTAATACTATTTATTTGAATGGACGTTGAAGGAGGAGCATGGAGGCTGTTGATATCATAACACATGATGCTACAAGGTTTCTTGTAGTACTACAAGAAATCTTGTGGCTGCCCCCTTCTTAATTCTTTTATTTTTCTTATTGGAGGAGGAATAGGTGGTGAGGTAGGAGTAGAAGGGGTGTAAATGGGGGAGATGGAGTGGTAGGTGAGGTAGGCCACTAATGTTATGGCCCTTGGACTTTTCTGTGTTTTTTTTCTTTTTTATATATATCTTTCTTTTTGAGTGGGTTTTTTTTTATGGACATAGAGGGTGGCATGGCCATGACCCAAAACATGTCTTCATCATCATTTCTCAATCAGAATTCCATTCCTCTAGAGTTTCAGGACATCCAATAGTACTACAAGAAACTCATGTAGTAAGTACAGGAAACCTTGTAGAAGTAAGAAAATTGTCTACAAATTGGTTTTTGATGCTTGGAGATGAGAATGTATGCTAGAGACATGGTGGTCATGGAAGGTATGAAGTGAATGAAGGGAGAATGCGGAATTCCTTGGCTTGCTACCCTACGAACTTGGTGTCATGCCTTCAAAACTTGCAAAGATCAAAAATTTTTATTAGTGGGTAGGTTTGAGGTCCCTGCCATAGCATTTTTGTTTTTTTTCTTCTTTTGATTTTTTTTAAACACAGAAAGGTCACCTCAACGGAGGTTTTCAACCTGTTTGCTTGTCATAGGCACATCAAGGGAGGTTTTGACTGAGGGATATTTTATTTTTCTTTTCTCACTCTTGAGCTACCTCAAGGAGGTTTTCAACCCAAAAGTTGGCCTCACGCCCCTAATGGAGGTTTTCACCTAGGTCCCTTGTTGTTTTTTTCTCTTTTTTCATTTCTTTCAAAAATAAAATAGTCTTCAAGAATTTGGTGAGTTGGAAGTCGAGACACTTCCAATAACATTCACTTCCTTACTGATAGTACTGACAAACTCTTCCTTTAATAGAGGTCTTTCGTAGGATTTCAATCTGTACACATTTACAAGAAAGGGGATACCTTCTTCATCAATGGGCCTAGACATCTAGTCATCAATTTTATTTTGAAATCCTTGAACCTGGAGTCATATAGTAGAGCCAAATCAGCAACTTGAAAAACTTTGTCTTTGATGTTTTTGTCATGCCAAATATTTCTTTGTACTTGAGTCACCTCTGTGTGTAGGAGGGCCTGCATCTTGAATTCATCTAACCCATTGAGTTGGAGTAACCTATCTTGTTGTGCCCTTGTAACATCTAAGTCCAACTGTGCTGACATTCTTAAAGTGTTTTACTCAAACTCAATGGAGAGTAAAGCCTTCTTCCCATAGACCAAATCATAAGGGGTGAAGTGAGTGGTTATCTTCCAACTTGTATTATAAGCCCAAGTGGCCACCACTAGTCTATCAGCCCAATCTTTCATGCTTCTTCTCACAAAATTTGTGAGAATTCTTTACAATGCTTTGATGGTAACCTCTACTTGTCCATTGGCTTGAGGATAGTAAGAAGTTGACTTCCTATGCTTGGTCTTATGCTAGCTCAATAGATTATCAATCAGGCATGAGGTAAATTTAGCGCCTTGATCAATGAATAGCTCTCTAGGGTACCCAAACTTGTAAAACACATTCTCCCTTAAGAACTTAGGGACTTTCTCTTTTGTTGCTACCTTGACAGCCTTGGCTGCAACCCACTTTTTCAAGTAACCAGTGCACACAATTATGTACTTTTTTTGCCCTGATGGTGGATCAATGGAGCCAATGAAATCCATGCCCCACTTGTCAAATGGCTCAAGATTCACTTGAGCTTGCAAAGGAATTTCATCCCTGGGAGTAGGTTTGCCCATTCTTTGGCACCGATCACATCAACTAGTATCTTGCATCTTGGTGGAGAGTGGGCCAGTAGTAGCCATCTTGTAGTACCTCGAAGGTTGTCCTCTCGACTACAAAGTGACCTCCACAATGCCCATTATAATAGGTCAAAAGGATGTCAAAAAATTCCTCCTGCCTAACACATCTTCATAGAATTTTATTTGGGCCTAGCTCGAAGAGATTTCCCCCAATCCAAGTGAATGGTGCACTTTTTCTTATAATTATGCTCTTTTCCTTGGAGGATAGATTTGGAGGGAACTTTTCAACCACTAAGTAGTTTTTTATGTCAGAAAACCATAAATAGAGAACTAAAATAACGAATAAATGATCATCTGGAATCTAAGCATCAACCATTCCTTCCTCACCTATAGCATAACTAGTCTTGACAAAAAATATACAACTACATTTTCTCTACCAGGTTTATCAATGAAAGTTAGATCAAACTATTGTAAGAAAAGAAACCATCTAATAATTCAAGCATTTACATCATGCTTGTTCATCAAATATTTAATACCATCATGGTGAGTATGTATAAAGGTGTAGTAACTAGTTATGTAATGTCTCAAGACTGCGCTCTGAAAAGTGGCAGTGACATTGCATAATCCAAAAGGAAGTACCCTATAAGAAAACTTACCACAAGGACAGGTGAAGGTTGTTTTATCTTGGTCCTTTGGGATGATATGGATTTGATTGTAACCATTGAATCAATCCAAGAAAGAGGAACTTATTTCCTGCCAGGCTATTTAATACTTGGTCAATGAAAGGTAGAGGGAAATGGTCCTTTTTTGTGGATTTGTTTATCTCTCTGGAGTCCACACAGATCCTCCACTTCCCATTTTTCTTTGGAACCAGAACCAGAGGAGACACCCACTCACTATCTGAGATGGGGTAAATGATCCTTGCATCCAACAACTTATATAGTTCTTATTTGATTATATCCTTGACGGTTGGATTCATTATCCTCTAAAGTTTGTGCACTGGCTCTCAACCTTCCTTGACGTAAATGTGGTGAGTACACATTGAAGCGTGCACTCCCTTCATTTCCTTATAGCTTTTGGCAAAGGCATCTAGATGCTTTCTTAACATGCCACATAACTCCTCTTCTTGATGTGTAGAGAGGGGTTGATTTTCAATGTTCTTTCTAGAAAAAATTATATCATCTCAAGATGAGTAGGACTTGAGTAATCTAGGTACAAATTATTCCAAGGGTTATCCTCAAATTTCTTTACTAACTCCTCAAGAGACATGGTGACAGGGGCGGTGATTCTGGAGGATTTGTTCAATTGGGTTGTCTTCATCAGGCTGCCCCCTCTTATAGATCATCTAGGGTATGGATCAGGGAATATTAGAATTCATCTTTCTCCTCCTCTTCCAACTAGAAAGGTAAGTCATGCTCTAGAGATGGTTGAGAAGGAGGGTAGAAGACAAATTGTTTGGACAAATGCCCATTTTTAATGGTTATATTCCATGCCTTGAAACTTATGTAAGCATCAATATGGGCTAACCATGGCCTTTCAAGGATGAGAGGATAATCATTGAACTGGTTCTTAGGTTGGAGAACTAAGAACTTAGCAAGGTATTTCCATGAATCAATGGAGACTGTCACATCCTCAACAACTCCCTTAGGAGCTACTGTAGACCTTTCTAGAAGCTCCAAGACTATTTTGGTCTTCTTCAATGATCCTTGGAGATTAAGTTTAAGCATAGTATCCTTAGTCATCACATTGATGGAATCCCCAAGATTGATCCAGGTATGTGGGAAAATCATACCATCGATGTGCACATCTACCACAGGACTTCTAGGATGTAGAAAATTTGGGAAAATCACTCACCTCAAGATTAACTTAGACAATTGTCTAATGAAATTAATGGTAGAGGTGTCTTTCTTTCATATCCTAGGATGTTTGAAGAATTTCTCCTTGATTAACTTGTTGTAGATGGGGACACCCTTGATATCATGGAGAAGTAGGATTTTAAAACACAAGTTTTTCTATCCACCCAGAAGTTCAGTCTCCTTTGGAGTGTGTTGGATAGGATGGACTAATCTCTCAAGAAAAGGAGATGGACTGGCTTGAGGAACACTCTCCTCCTTTTTCTCTTCAAGCTCCTCAAGTGGAGATGGAGGTTGATTATCTGGAAGAACTCTTCCATACCTAAGGTTTATTTCTTGAATTTCCATAGCATAGGTAGGGTAAGATGTTTCCCCACTGTAGAATTGTTGTGCATGTATGTTGTTCGGCTTTGGATTTGGTTGAGTAAGAATATGAGGTTTCTTAGGTGGAGCAGGGTGAAAGAGATGTGGTTGAGATGGAGGTGGAGGCAATAATGCTGGAGATTTTTTGTATGGGGGCCTCCACCCTAGGGATGGTGTATTCCACTGAGCTTATGGAGGAGCATATGGATGAAATGATTGATTGATAGGTTGGGAATGGTATTGAGGTGCAAAATACTAGGGAGAAGGTGTGGACCATGAAGGATGAGTAGGAGGGCACCAAGGGGGAATGTATGCATTCTGGTTAGGGTTGTAATATGAATAGGATGCCCCTTACATGCCTTGCTGGTATGGTTGAGGTCCTTGAGGCTTTCTTTGGTTAATATAACAGAGTTGTTCAGTCACCCCTTAAGTTCCTTGATACACATCTTTCAATATAGGCAAAGAAGGGCACTGGTCTGTTGAGTGGTTCTCCTTACATACTGAGCAAATCTCTATCAGATTCAATGGACACTCATTTCTAGGGTTCCTTCTGGTGTATCTAAGGTAGAAGAAAGCTACAGATCTTTATAATTCCTCTTGCTTCCTCTTGATCTGCATTGTGTCCATTTGTAGAGAAAGGGTACGAAACATTCACTCTTGCAGTCTTCCAACATGTTCCCGATTTCACTTTTTATTGATGTATTGGAGGAAGATGAACTGGACAAAGCTTGACTAGCCCTACTGTTCTTTCTAGCTACCCTAGAATGATTTATGAAAACTATCTTGATATCATCATAGGGTAACTGATAGATGTCCCCTCCTAAGAAAATGCTTATGGTTTCTAGGAGATCTTCCTTGATCCCTCTAATAAGGACTAGCTTAAGTGATTCAGGATCGAGGGTGCATATCGCCCTTTTGTAGATGAATTGGAACATTTCTTCATAATCTTCAAAAGACTCATCATGTCCCAAGGTCATTCTAAAAATTCCCTCTTTGGTATCTTTGGACCTACAATAATCTTGTACTTATTGTTGAAGGCTTATTGCATTTGAGCCTAGGTGGTGATGTTGCTTGCAGGTAAACCCATGAATGAGCATAAGGATGCATCTTTGAGGGTGGATGGGAACAATTTCAACTTCTAGTTGTTAGAGGTATAACTATAAGTTCTGCATATGACAACAAACTCAAACAAAAAGGTATCTAGGTCCTCTGAGGTTAAGCCATGGAAGTGAGGAAGGGAATACGGGCTTATGTTTTTCATCCTAGCATCTCCATTAGTATCTCCATTAGTTTATCTGATGGGAAAAACACCCTCAGCTCTATTTTCAATCCCATTTCTATTTTCAGTCATGGTGTAGGTTGGTGGAAAGGTCTCTTCTTCTTCTTCCCCAATAGGCTCTTCAAATATATTTCGCTGTTGGCCTAATGGGTCCTCTAGCGCATAGCCATTGAATAAGAGGGAAGGTTGGTTGTTATATGAGGTGGGGGTATTTGGAAATTTTTTTCCTAAGTTGTCTATACTCCTATGAGGAATTAAAGGAATTTGTTTTTCTTTTTCTTTTTTAAGGGTTTTTTTCATAATTACTCACGGAATGGAAAGAAAGAAGGAATTGCAAATATTTGTTAAATGGAACTACTTGCAGGATGGAAAGAAATAAAATATTTGTAACTATTTACTGAATGGAACAACTTGCAAAATGCAAAGAAAGAAAATATTGAAACTATCTATTGGATGCAAAATGAAAAGGAAAGAAGAAATCACAACCACTTAGACACCTCCAGGGCATCGACGTGAAAAAGTGATGAGCTCCAGTATTATAGCAAAGATGTTGCAACTCCTAGGGCTACCATCTTTACTTCATCATCCTGGGTTTTGTACAAACTTGGAGGTGACAATGTTGTATATACAGTAGATGCAATGGTATAATCTTGTCACTTTTCAACTGGGGCAATGGACCATTAGGATTTTTCAAACCAGTATTCTATTGACTAGAAGGAGTTTGACTACCAAATAACAAAGGGAAAACTATTCTTAATGTAGAAAGGAAATGTTACCTACTCTAGGAAATGAAAGTGATAAATTGGAAAATGCTATAAAGTGACATGAAATCATATAGTGAAGCATCTACACATATTGCTTGAAAAAGAGACCTAACATAACCTTGCATCTAGCATCTACTTATATGGACTAAATAAGCATGAAATTATCCTAAAAATACTGTGACTGCTTCCTGCATGTACTGATTAGAAATTGCAGAAAAGCCATTTTGATTCTCAATTTTATGAATGCAAATGCTAATGTAACAAATTTGATCCATGGTAGGGGAGACAAGTATGGGGAAATAGGCCTAGAATGGTGTTGAGGGTATGGAAGCGAAGTGGAGGCATAACTTAAGATTAGATGACCATTTCAGTTCATTTCAGGCTTAAAATAGGCTACTATAGGGTTTCATGTAGTAGTACAAGATGTCTTAGTTCTCCTACACGATGCCCTCTTTTACTATAGGAAACAAGCCAAAAGCTTATAGGGAGGTATGAAAGGTAGAATGAAGTGTGGGAAATCTGTCTAGTGGGGGAATAAGGCATAGAGGAGGTGAATACTACCCAAGGATCATCCCAAGTCTTCAAGAGAGTTGGACTTGCTAAAGGAAAATGTCCACTTTTATACAAAATGAAAATTCGGATTAGGGTTTGCTGGACTTTGGTAGTGTCGGTGGAGAACACTTGGACAAGGCTAGTGAGATGAGGTCTCCCTTCAAACTAGAAACTCCTCCAACAACATACATTCTTTTCTTTATTTATGCAAAACATTATTTATATATGGAAAAGATGAGTTGAATTTAGGAAAAGCAGTGTTATTAACAGCTAATGGCTAAGTCTATGAACCATAACAAACTCAAGAAACCAAAATGAAAATTTCAGTTACTTCTAAGGAATTGAGAAATAATGAAAAATGAAACAAGAAGTCCTAAGTTATGCAGTGACCAAACAATAAATCTATTTTTGGGCAGTGAGAATGGAACTCTCAAACCATGATCCCATAAGGGAGATGAGGCAGAGGCCACTACCACAATATTTTTTGAAGTATTTACTTTCACTATGGTGCCACTAATCTATCTATTCACGAATGGAAGTAAACTAAGTAATCATCCAAATACTTGCACATTAAACAAAATAGAAATCACTTCAGTAGCTAACTATGAATGTAATCTAAGCATACATATACAAAAAGAGGAACCTCTACTACTAAGGTTCAGCCCTCACCCAGGAGCTTCAACCCCCTAAGTCCACTCAGCACTGGACCAAAGGAATGCTTCTCATTCTCATCAAAATGTTAAAAATACATAAGAGTAATCAGTTATTGTGTCTTAGCTCGAAAATGCCACTTTGCTACAACAAAAAAAAGTTGAATAATAATGAGGCCCTAGACCTTCTTATTTATACAACTGAAGCTACCAACATCTTCCTGAAAATTATGGAGGCTTGGCTCCCAAACTCGAGATTCACATGTATTCAACTATCACTGGCTTGGCTACCAATGACCTCGATAGGTTTGGCTACTTGTAACTCTGAGCATATGAGATCTGGTGGAGGAATCTTCAAGTGATTGAGGAGTTAAGGAGGGAAGTCCAATCTCCTAAAATCCCTCTTGGTTGTCTAATTCGATTTCTTACACTTAAGTTAGCCAAAATTACTCCAAATCCTACAATTAATGCACATTAGGCCACATGACATAATATTTCATCTTTACCGTTCTCACTAACAAAAATATAGTAAAATATGTAAAGAAATGTGAGAAAAGTTGAATTTTACAAGATGTAAAGTGGCATTAAGGTCCATATAATTTACCTATTGATGAGTCTTGTCATCTTCCACTGGTGGAGTTTGCATATAATAATGGGTATCAGGAGTCCTTGAATATGACGTTGAAAAATGTGCAACAAGAAATGTTAAATTTAGAATGTGCTAAAAATAGAACTGCTAAATATAACATGTCTAAAAATAGCATGTCTAAAAATAACAGTTTGGCTAGTGAGGTCATTGGCCACATTGAGTGAGAGGTGAAACTGCGAAAAATAGAAAGTTCTAAAAATAACATTTATGGGTCCCTTCCTATTTTTAGTAGTCCCTGGTCTAACTATAGGAAGTAAAATCAAATTTGGTCTTAACAGTAGTTTAAGATATTAATTAATTAATCTCCATGAGTTAATTAATTATGGAAAATCAAACTTGGAGTCTTTTTGAGATCATGCAATTATTTTCTCCCTTGATTTAGGAATTTATCCCTTGATTAAAGGAGATAAGGTTCAGTTCTATAATGAGAGAATCAATTGACTTAGTTTAACTTAGTCAAGTCCAGTTAGATTATTTTAACA
>APFE031275347.1:16791-32745 GCA_000404065.3 Pinus taeda | reverse complement strand
TACTACTTAAATAATAAAAGGATATTTTGGCAAGTTCAAGTGTCATGGTCAAATACAAAATATTGCGTTTTGATCTATCACACACCACCTTTTCCCCTTTACATCTTATTCACTATTCTAATTTAGCTTACTCCCTTGAGATTTCCATTTTGATATCCTTAATCCCTTGAGTTTTCCATTTTGATTTGCAATGCAATTTTTTTCTTTTTTTCCTTTTCTTTTTTGGCATCAACTGTCTTACACACATCATGTTAGTTTAATTATTTTTTTTCCATCAATTCTAAATATCTTCCCATATATGTGCAATCAATTTAGTTTAGGTATTTTTCCTTGATATTCATGGTTGCAGCATTCATCATTTTTTTTTCCCTTCAACCATGACTTACGGTCATATTCAACTCCATTCTACATATATATCACATCATTAAGTAGGTCTTTCACATATGTAGCTACCACATTTTCCTTATGGAAACCTCTTATCAATTAATTCTCTTAGTTACAATTTCTTTTGTATGTTTCTGAGACCAATTTCATTATTCAAGTTTCAATCAAGAATTTGTTTTCCCTTTTATATTTCATGTTTTATTGTTGTCTTTTTCATTGGTTCCTATGTTTTCCTATTACTTAAAGTATTCAGATGTTTGACTTGGATTTTTTTATTTTTTTTATCTATAAAGGAATAAGTTCCCGAGTTTCCTCACTTGAGGAGGTCACCAAATCATTTACTACTTCCTTGGTAGTAAATTATCTATTCTTCCATAATTCTTGTCAGTTTACCAAACAAACTTGTATGGGACATCCTTGGTGGTTTGATTCTTAGCCATAAAAGTGTATACTCATATGTTCACACATATCTCTTTCCAATATAGGGGCTTATTATATCTATCTTATGGGATATACCCACTCTACCCAATGACTTTGAAATAAGTATCGTCATCATATTATGCTTCCTCTTTGCATATTCTATTTTTCTCATCTTCTTTAATCTTGCAAGCCCTCTCTAATAACCATCCACGCCATCAAGTATATGCCACAATAGATTTCATATTTTTATTTTTAGTTTTACATATTCTTTCAATATTCACACACACTAGTAATACTGACATATAGATCAACTCTCTCTCTCTCTCTCTCTCTCTCTCTCTATACAACTATTATAACCTCCACCAAATAGCCCACAACTTATGCTACCTTCATACAATCAAATATATGCATAATGAATAAGGGAAATATGTGGAATGAGAGACTAAATACTAGTCAATATTATAGAGTTGATCTTATCCTTCCATATCATCACACCCGCCATAATTTCCAACCAATTTTATGTAGAAGGAGCATGCTGTACATAGTCAATTTAGGTCAAGTGCACCATGCAAGCACAATACACGTAGACAAATACCTCTCGAATGAGAATTATTAAGAAATTCTCCATGACTTTCACCTATATTGGATTGAGCTATTATGCATCCAAGGCATCTTCCAACCTTCATCTCTCTTGCAAAAGAATTTCTAGCCCATTTTTCTCTTTGAAGTGAAAATATTTCGTTGAACGTATCACTGATTAAAGTGAGTCTCTGCACTCATTAGAAATTTGTTCCATTCTCCACTTGTTAGACATTGGCCATCTCAGCATTTTCTGGAGTGAGAAAGATTATCAAATTCTCCATGACTTTCACATGTATTGGGTCGAACTATTATGCATCCAAAGCATCTTCCAAACTTCATCTCTCTTGCAAAAGAATTTCTAGCCCATTTCTCTCTTTGAAGTGCAAATCTTCCATAGAATGAATCACTGATTAAATGAGTCTTTGCACTCATTAGAAGTTTCTTCCATTCTCCACTTGTTAGAAACTGATTGTCTTAGCATCACTCGGGAATGTATGTTTTAGCAAATTTTTTGGGAACATTCACTTTTGGACAACATATATCAAAAACTAGTAATAAGTAGTTATATATAGAATCAAGAACACCAACATACAACTCCCTTAGTCATAGCACAATGGCAATGATGTCTTAATGACCATCCAAATCAACCTTTATTCCACATAAATGGTAGATCGTATCACCAAATTGAACACAATATCAGTCAGGTTGGGAAGAACGATTATTATCACCTTTGGGATTCATATAAGAAAACAAGAGATTGTATATCTAGAAATTAATGTGTAGATTGTGGATTTAAGAGATCTGTGGTTTGTATTTTTCGAATCAGATACCGGAGAACCCACAGTATGAACTTTTTTATGCCAACGTTTCAAATCCCAAGTGGGATCCATCATCAGGACTTAAGTCATGATGATGGATCCCACTTGGGATTTGAAACGTTGGCATAAAAAAGTTCATATTGTGGGTTCTCCGGTATCTGATTCGAATAATGTGTAGATTCTAAACTTCTCATGAAATTTACTAAATCATAAGACTAGAAGTTTCTCTACTGAACTGTGGAAGAAAATTCACGATTAAGAAAAAAAATATTTAAGATGCATCAATATTTAGAACACATACACAATGATTTATCTAGGGGAACACAACTGCTCAAAACACCTTACTATCTGTATTGCATTAATCAAAGAGTCTATATGAATACAATATGATGTGCTTAAGCTTTAGCTCAACCTACAATGCTATCTTCTATCCTCTGCCTTGCTGAATGACCTTGGACTATACTTAGCAAAATTTAGAGCCTCCAAACCCTTATTTCCTTGCATTTATTGATTAGGAATTAATTCATATTAATTAGGAAATTTTCTCATTAAGAACTGTGCAATTCCTTTAGGCCCTTCTTTAACTGCATGCACCACCTATCAACTTGAACTAGTGTACAAATGATAATATATTTCCCTTGAATTCAAATCTCAACTGGGTAAGTCGAGTTATCTACATGCAACAATTATTTTGTGTTGATTGAGTAGTTAATCGGATGATCACTCAGTGTGAAAAAAGTTACACACCCTTAACTTGACCTCCACTAGTTATACTAACAGTGAGAACTAGTAACACTGACATTAACCCAAATTAACTGAAATAGATTGCTAAAATTAGCAATCAATCATGTAGAATTTAACTCAAGTGTATCTAACTTGAATTTACTAAGTTAACTCAGTGATAAGATCCATGTCACCTCAGTTAACTACCTCCAAGTATTCTGCTAAAATTGAAATTCAAAATATAATAAAATATGTAAATAAATGTGAGAAAAGTTGATTTTAGTAAGATGGAGAGTGGCCTTAAGGTCCATATAATTTACCTATTGATGATCCTCATCATCACCCACTACTAAAAGTGTTTCTCATCATCTGAGAAACTTAATCTATGTTCATGCCTTTCATTTCTCTTGTGGCCTCTCTGACATTCTAGGCTTCTACTAGTGCACTCTCATATTGTGGATAAAATCCTACATGCTTCTCTATTTCCTCCCACTATTTTCTTTCCTCTTCCTCCTTTATTCCTTCTAACATACCCAAGAGAAATGGTGGATTGAGTTTCAAACCAGTCCAGTTGATTTTGAGTCTTTGTAGTTCCTTGTTATGCAGTGAGGTCCTTTCTAGTGCACCTCTCATTCTTTCATGGGAATGATACTCCCTGATCCTTAGGCTGTATGGTAGGATGCCACATCTAGTTTGGCATTATTGTTGAATTTCATCCCCTATAAATCTCAACGTGTCTTCAAAATGAGTGATTTCTTTCTCTTGTGTAGCTAGGTATCTTTGTTCAAGCTCGTGATCATTGGTGATGATCTTGTGGGTGCTAATGACAACCATGGAATTGATCTTTTTTTCTCTGGTGTAAAGGTTCTCTTTTTCTTCCCTTTCCAGCACCCTTTTTACCTCCTTAGCCCTGACCTCCTCATGACTCATCCATTATGCAAAGGGCATTAGTTGTAGGTCCCCCAGCTTTCATTAGGGTCCCACACATTGAAGTTTATTAAGGCCAAGTTGTGTAAGTAGAATTAAGATATCATGGCCTTATCCTCCAGAGTGCTTTGGTCATAGAGCTTAATGAACTTCCTATATTCTTGGAATGGCATAGTCCCTCGTTGTGCTAGGGTCTTTATCTAAAATTGTAGCCATTAATATTTTAGGTACAAGGCATATGAATTTTTTGGCATCCTACACTAGAGTGCCTCCATAGAGAGGCTTGGCATAGTGGCCAATTGGATATCTTTTTCTTGTACCTACCTCCTCAACCATGTGTTTTCATCCTCTAGTTCATATTTCATAAATCTTTCCATATCCCTTATCCTACTCAACTATCTTCCCATCTCTAGTAGTTTCTCTTCCATATGATCCACATCCTCTACTTTCTTTGATTTAGCAATTTTCATCCAATGATGTGTCCTTTTTCACTGCTTCTCAAGCTCAAAGAAGAGAGGGATGGTAAATTTTTGTGGTATTACTCTACCTTCCTCAATGAATTTGTAATAAGAGCTTAGATTGGGTTATGGGCTACGTTCCTACAACTGTTGGTATCCTATGTTTAATGTCTTTGGGTAATTCCCCCCTGTACTTGTGTCGTTGCTTCCTTGCCTTTCCTTTGTCATTGTTGTCCTTCCTGCTGCTCTTTTTGTGTTTCCTGTAGTGTTGACAAAGTTTCCTGTAGGACTATCTATGTTTCCTGAATGAGGATTTTCACTTTCTGAAATGGGGTCAAAGGCTCTTTGATTTTCTTTCCTAAGGTTGACCTGGTGATAAGTCTCCTAACATAGGCAATTGTCAACTTCGGGGAAGCCCGTTTTTATGTTCCCTCTTCACCTTTCATTTTCGGGGAGACTATTTTTTCTTGTCCTTTTGGTGATTCTTCAATGATGATAGGAGTCTTGGTAAGTGTTTGTTGTATCCCTTGCTTGATCCTAGTGCTCCTCCTTGTTTTGAAATATAGGGGAGTCTACCTCTGCCTTTTTCCTATTGACTTTATGGGTGTGTTTAGGGCATTTAAGGTAGCAACCACCTCCTTCTCTATGGGTTTTGGAGACACTCTTGATATTCCTCCCCTTTCTTGGTATGTTTTTCAAGTCTTGCCTCATCCTTCTATTCTTCTTATCCATTGTTATCTTCTCCTTCATCTGGGTCTTCCTCTTCTTCTTCAAGTTCCTCCTCTTCTTCTTCAAGTTCTTCCTCTTCTTCTCCCTCAAGTTATTACTCTTCCTCCTCAAGTTCTTCTTCCTCCTCCTCACCACTAGAGGTTGGGTCCCTCTCATATTCAATTGCTTCAATTACAGCCTCCCTGTCCATGTCCCTAAATGTGGACCATAGAATACATACTCTTAATTGGCTTAAGGCATCTTCTAGTGTGAGCTTGATTAGTCCACAATGTGCCAGCTACTGATGTTTTCCTTCATGTACCTTTATGATCATGTCGATTATGGATTGCAAAAAGAAGTAGGGCACACTAAGTATTTTGATAAAGGGTAAATCTTATCCAAATCTCAACTCATGGAGGAGTCTAAATTGGTAACCATATACTATACTAAGCCTTCACTCACAAGAAATATACTTGAGAATGTGATAGCTTACTTCATCCCAAGGATAAGGAAGGCTCTCCCTTCTAATCCAATTTTTTCCTCAATTGGCTCTTCATCTCTCAAGAAAAAAATCTTCTTATAATAAGTGTTTCTAGTTTTATCCTCATTTCTCCATTGCATGCCTAGAGGAAGTGTAGTGATTCTGTTAATGATTTTAGTAGTAATTGTTATTGACAACCCTCTCACCACAAAAGTAGCATTGACTATTTCCGGAGGTGCAAGTGACATGGAAAATTCCCAAACTACATAATCATCATATCCTCTAAGTAGCTTGAAGAATCCTAACCACTAATGCCTTATAAATATCTCTACCACAGGGGGATGGAGGTGTATTCTGGATGACCCTATGGGCTCCCTTCTGTTGAAACCTCTGATCCTTTTATCCTCTCTGTCAAGCTAACTGTAGGTAGTTTAGTGGCTTAACTCTAAAGCAAACCAAGGTGACTATGGGTTTAGATTTTATGAGGGTGATGATTGCAATTCTCTCTTTATCCCCACACAATTTCTTCACACAATTCTACCTATCCCCATGCACACTGTAATTACTAGAAGAAAATCAAGGTTTATTTTCCTTTTTCTCTTTCCTAGCTATCAACTCAAAAAAAAAAAGAATGTGGGCCACCTACCTTTCAATGTGCTACCCTAGGTGAGGAGAATTTCTGAATAGTTGGGCCCTGGGCACCCCTTTGTAGAGTTTTTTTGACAATTCCCACCTGTAGTTCTTTTTGTTACCTGTAGGTATTCACTATAGGATGACCGAAACTGGTTTTCTTCTTTGATGGCTCGTCTTGGTGGTTTGAGTTGTCTAGATATTGAAATGAATGATGTGGGCATGAAAGTTAGGAATTTTTTCTATTTATGGTCGATTCCTTAGAACATTGCGCTGGCTAGAAGTGTGCATTTTCCCCTTTTGGAGCATTGGCCCACAATTAGTCATCATTCTGCCTTTCGTCATAATCATCACCCACTCCTGTACAACTTAAATTGACTACCTTTTTGACTTATTTTCTTTGATGTGCCCTGCTAACTAGAACTTTAATTTTTGTTTTCGATCTGAGGGTGGCCAGGTTAACTTGCCACCTTCAGCATATAAAATCAAAATTTTCATATTCCTACACTTTTATCATATTTGTGCTTAGGAAAGAGTGTGGATGAGGTGCCATACCTATGGCTTCCTTCACTTGGTCAATGCATGCTAGAGGGTGGCTCTCCTATGCTTCTTCTTGTTTAGCTACATGTTTTCCTCTACTCTTGTTTTGTTGATTTCAACCAGTTGATATGTTTGACTTCTTTGTTGCGGTGTGTAGGTGTTGGCCTCTTCTGCTATTGTTGAGCTCTGTATAGGTGACATAGTGCCTACAAGGGTGGTAATACTATTTATTTGAATGGACGTTGAAGGAGGAGCATGGAGGCTGTTGATATCATAACACATGATGCTACAAGGTTTCTTGTAGTACTACAAGAAATCTTGTGGCTGCCCCCTTCTTAATTCTTTTATTTTTCTTATTGGAGGAGGAATAGGTGGTGAGGTAGGAGTAGAAGGGGTGTAAATGGGGGAGATGGAGTGGTAGGTGAGGTAGGCCACTAATGTTATGGCCCTTGGACTTTTCTGTGTTTTTTTTCTTTTTTATATATATCTTTCTTTTTGAGTGGGTTTTTTTTTATGGACATAGAGGGTGGCATGGCCATGACCCAAAACATGTCTTCATCATCATTTCTCAATCAGAATTCCATTCCTCTAGAGTTTCAGGACATCCAATAGTACTACAAGAAACTCATGTAGTAAGTACAGGAAACCTTGTAGAAGTAAGAAAATTGTCTACAAATTGGTTTTTGATGCTTGGAGATGAGAATGTATGCTAGAGACATGGTGGTCATGGAAGGTATGAAGTGAATGAAGGGAGAATGCGGAATTCCTTGGCTTGCTACCCTACGAACTTGGTGTCATGCCTTGAAAACTTGCAAAGATCAAAAAAATTTATTAGTGGGTAGGTTTGAGGTCCCTGCCATAGCATTTTTTTTTTCTTCTTTTGATTTTTTTGAAACACAGAAAGGTCACCTCAACAGAGGTTTTCAACTTGTTTGCTTGTCATAGGCACATCAAGGGAGGTTTTGACTGAGGGATCTTTTATTTTTCTTTTCTCACTCTTGAGCTACCTCAAGGGGTTTTCAACCCAAAAGTTGGCCTCACGCCCCTCATGGAGGTTTTCACCTAGGTCCCTTGTTGTTTTTTTCTCTTTTTTCATTTCTTTCAAAAATAAAATAGTCTTCAAGAATTTGGTGAGTTGGAAGTCGAGACACTTCCAATAACATTCACTTCCTTACTGATAGTACTGACAAACTCTTCCTTTAATAGAGGTCTTTCGTAGGATTTCAATCTGTACACATTTACAAGAAAGGGGATACCTTCTTCATCAATGGGCCTAGACATCTAGTCATCAATTTTATTTTGAAATCCTTGAACCTGGAGTCATATAGTAGAGCCAAATCAGCAACTTGAAAAACTTTGTCTTTGATGTTTTTGTCATGCCAAATATTTCTTTGTACTTGAGTCACCTCTGTGTGTAGGAGGGCCTGCATCTTGAATTCATCTAACCCATTGAGTTGGAGTAACCTATCTTGTTGTGCCCTTGTAACATCTAAGTCCAACTGTGCTGACATTCTTAAAGTGTTTTACTCAAACTCAATGGAGAGTAAAGCCTTCTTCCCATAGACCAAATCATAAGGGGTGAAGTGAGTGGTTATCTTCCAACTTGTATTATAAGCCCAAGTGGCCACCACTAGTCTATCAGCCCAATCTTTCATGCTTCTTCTCACAAAATTTGTGAGAATTCTTTACAATGCTTTGATGGTAACCTCTACTTGTCCATTGGCTTGAGGATAGTAAGAAGTTGACTTCCTATGCTTGGTCTTATGCTAGCTCAATAGATTATCAATCAGGCATGAGGTAAATTTAGCGCCCTGATCAATGAATAGCTCTCTAGGGTACCCAAACTTGTAAAACACATTCTCCCTTAAGAACTTAGGGACTTTCTCTTTTGTTGCTACCTTGACAGCCTTGGTTGCAACCCACTTTGTCAAGTAACCAGTGCACACAATTATGTACTTTTTCTGCCCTGATGGTGGATCAATGGAGCCAATGAAATCCATGCTCCACTTGTCAAATGGCTCAAGATTCACTTGAGCTTGCAAAGGAATTTCATCCCTGGGAGTAGGTTTGCCCATTCTTTGGCACCGATCACATCAACTAGTATCTTGCATCTTGGTGGAGAGTGGGCCAGTAGTAGCCATCTTGTAGTACCTCGAAGGTTGTCCTCTCGACTACAAAGTGACCTCCACAATGCCCATTATGATAGGTCAAAAGGATGTCAAAAAATTTCTCCTGCCTAACACATCTTCATAGAATTTTATTTGGGCCTAGCTCGAAGAGATTTCCCCCAATCGAAGTGAATGTGCACTTTTTCTTATAATTACGCTCTTTTCCTTGGAGGATAGATTTGGAGGGAAATTTTTAACCACTAAGTAGTTTTTTATCTCAGAAAACCATAAATAGAGAACTAAAATAACGAATAAATGATCATCTGGAATCTAAGCATCAACCATTCCTTCCTCACCTATAGCATAACTAGTCTTGACAAAAAATATACAACTACATTTTCTCTACCAGGTTTATCAATGAAAGTTAGATCAAACTATTGTAAGAAAAGAAACCATCTAATAATTCAAGCATTTACATCAGGCTTGTTCATCAAATATTTAATACCATCATGGTGAGTATGTACAAATTTGTAGTAACCAGTGATGTAATGTCTAAATTTATTCAAGGTATGGACAATAGCTAGGAGCTCTTTCTCAATCACAGTATAGTTCAATTCAGTCTTGGACAGATTCTTGTTGATAACTTGTCATCTATATGGTCTAGAGATGCTCCTATATCTTTTTTAGAGGCATCAACATGGATGTGGAAAGGAAAATCCCATTTTGGGCTTCAGAGTATAGGTTCAGTAGTCAACTTCTCCTTTAGGGTTTCTAGGGCCTCTTGGCAGTTTTTTGACCATAAAAATTCAAAGTCCTTGGCCAATTTTCCAAACAAAGGTGAGGTTACTTTGCTGAAGCTCTTTATAAATCTCCTATAGTACCTAGCTAAGCGCAAGAAACTTCTGACCTTCCTCTGCTTCTAAGGATTAGGGAACCTCTTTATGATATAAATTTTATTTAGGTCCATTTGTAGTCCTTCCTGGGATATTGAGTGACATAGAACAAGCCCTAGAGTCATCATGAACTCACACTTCTCTAGCCTAAGGGATAAGTTCACTTCAATGCATTTGTTTAATAATTTTCCCAAGTTAGAGACAGTCTCCGGGAAATCACACTCATAGGGGGTGAAATCATACATATGAATTTTCACAGAGTCTTGGTATACCTTTGCAAATATTCTCAAGACTGCGCTCTGAAAAGTGGCAGTGACATTGAATAATCCAAAAGGAAGTACCCTATAAGAAAAGGTACCACAAGGACAGGTGAAGGTTGTTTTATCTTGGTCCTTTGGGATGATATGGATCTGATTGTAACCATTGAATCAATCCAAGAAAGAGGAACTTCTTTCCTTCCAGGCTATTTAATACTTGGTCAATGAAAGGTAGAGGGAAATGGTCCTTTTTTGTGGATTTGTTTATCTCTCTGGAGTCCACACAGATCCTCCACTTCCATTTTTCTTTGGAACCAGAACCAGAGGAGACACCCACTCACTATCTGAGATGGGGTAAATGAACCTTGCATCCAACAACTTATGTAGTTCTTATTTGATTATATCCTTGAGGGTTGGATTCATTATCCTCTAAGGTTTGTGCACTAGCTCTCAACCTTCCTTGACGTAAATGTGGTGAGTACACATTGAAGCGTGCACTCCCTTCATTTCCTTATAACTCTTGGCAAAGGCATCTAGATGCTTTCTTAACATGCCACATAACTCCTCTTCTTGATGTGTAGAGAGGGGTTTATTTTCAATGTTATTTCTAGAAAAAATTATATCATCTCAAGATGAGTAGGACTTGAGTAATCTAGGTACAAATTATTCCAAGGGTTATCCTCAACTCCTCAAGAGACATGGTGACGGGGGCGGTGATTCTGGAGGATTTGTTCAATCGGGTTGTCTTCATTAGGCTGCCCCCTCCTATAGTATCATCTAGGGTATGGATCGGGGAATATTATAATTCATCTTTCTCCTCCTCTTCCAACCAGAAAGGTAAGTCATGCTCTAGAGATGGTTGAGAAGGAGGGTAGAAGACCAATTGTTTGGACAAATGCCCATTTTTAATGGTCATATTCCATGCCTTGAAACTTATGTAAGCATCAATATGGGCTAACCGTGGTCTTTCAAGGATGAGAGGATAATCATTGAACTAGTTCTTAGGTTGGAGAACTAAGAACTTAGCAAGGTATTTCCATGAATCAATGGAGACTGTCACATCCTCAACAACTCCCTTAGGAGCTACTGTAGACCTTTCTACAAGCTCCAAGACTATTTTGGTCTTCCTCAATGATCCTTGGAGATTAAGTTTAAGCATAGTCTCCTTAGTCATCACATTGATGGAATCCCCAAGATTGATCCAAGTATGTGGGAAAATCATACCATCAATGTGCACATCTACCACAGTACTTCTAGGATGTAGAAAATTTGGGAAAATCACTCACCTCAAGATTAACTTAGACAATTGTCTAATGAAATTAATGGTAGAGGTGTCTTTCTTTCATATCCTAGGATGTTTGAAGCATTTCTCCCTGATTAACTTGTTGTAGATGGGGACACCCTTGATATCATGGAGAAGCGGGATTTTAAAACACAAGTTTTTCTATCCACCCAGAAGTTCAGTCTCCTTTGGAGTGTGTTGGATAGGCTGGACTAATCTCTCAGGAAAAGGAGATGGATTGGCTTGAGGAACACTCTCCTCCTTTTTCTCTTCAAGCTCCTCAAGTGGAGATGGAGGTTGATTATCTGGAAGAACTCTTCCATACCTAAGGTTTATTTCTTGAATTTCCATAGCATAGGCAGGGTAAGATGTTTCCCCACTGTAGAATTGTTGTACATGTATGTTGTTCAGCTTTGGATTTGGTTGAGTAAGAATATGAGGTTTCTTAGGTGGAGCAGGGTGAAAGAGATGTGGTTGAGATGGAGGTGGAGGCAATAATGCTGGAGATTTGTTGTACGGGGGCCTCCACCCTAGGGATGGTGTATTCCACTGAGCTTATGGAGGAGCATATGGATGAAATGATTGATTGATAGGTTGGGAATGGTATTGAGGTGCAAAATACTAGGGAGAAGGTGTGGACCATGAAGGATGAGTAGGAGGGCACCAAGGGGGAATGGATGCATTCTGGTTAGGGTTGTAATATGAATAGGATGCCCCTTACATGCCTTGCTGGTATGGTTGAGGTCCTTGAGGCCTTCTTTGGTTAATATAATAGAGTTGTTCAGTCACCCCTTAAGTTCCTTGATACACATCTTTCAATATAGGAAAAGAAGGGCACTAGCCTGTTGAGTGGTTCTCCTTACAGACTGAGCAAATCTCTATCAGATTCAATGGACACTCATTTCTAGGGTTCCTTCTGGTGTATCTAAGGTAGAAGAAAGCTACAGATATTTATAATTCCTCTTGCTTCCTCTTGATCTGCATTATGTCCATTTGTAGAGAAAGGGTATGAAACATTCACTCTTGCAGTCTTCCAACATGTTCCCGATTTCACTTTTTATTGATGTATTGGAGGAAGATGAACTGGACAAATCTTGACTAGCCCTACTGTTCTTTCTAGCTACCCTAGAATGATTTTTGAAAACTATCTTGATATCATCATAGGGTAACTGATAGATGTCCCCTTCTAAGAAAATGTTTATGGTTTCTAAGAGATCTTCCTTGATCCCTCTAATAAGGACTAGCTTAAGTGATTCAGGATCGAGGGTGCATATCGCCCTTTTGTAGATGAATTGGAACATTTCTTCATAATCTTCAAAAGACTCATCATGTCCCAAGGTCATTCTAAAAATTCCCTCTTTGGTATCTTTGGACCTACAATAATCTTGTACTTATTGTTGAAGGCTTATTGCATTTGAGCCCAGGTGGTGATGTTGTTTGCAGGTAAACCCATGAATGAGCATAAGGATGCATCTTTGAGGGTGGATGGGAACAATTTCAACTTCTAGTTGTTAGAGGTATAACTATAAGTTCTGCATATGACAACAAACTCAAACAAAAAGGTATCTAGGTCCTCTGAGGTTAAGCCATGGAAGTGAGGAAGGGAATATGGGCTTATGTTTTTCATCCTAGCATCTCCATTAGAAATGGGATTGAAAAACACCCTCAGCTCTATTTTCAATCCCATTTCTATTTTCAGTCATGGTGTAGGTTGGTGGAATGGTCTCTTCTTCTTCTTCCTCAATAGGCTCTTCAAATATATTTGGCTGTTGGCCTAATGGGTCCTCTAGCGCATAGTCATTGAATAAGAGGGAAGGTTGGTTGTTATATGAGGTGGGGGTATTTGGCAAATTTTTTCCTAAATTGTCTATGCTCCTATGAGGAATTAAAGGAATTTGTTTTTCTTTTTCTTTTTTAAGGGTTTTTTTCATAATTACTCGCAGAATGGAAAGAAAGAAGGAATTGCAAATATTTGTTGAATGGAACTACTTGCAGGATGGAAAGAAAGAAAATATTTGTAACTATTTACTGAATGGAACAACTTGCAAAATGCAAAGAAAGAAAATATTACAACTATCTGTTGGATGCAAAATGAAAAGGAAAGAAGAAATCACAACCACTTAGACACCTCCAGGGCATCGACGTGAAAAAGTGATGAGCTCCAGTATTATAGCAAAGATGTTGCAACTCCTAGGGCTACCAACTTTACTTCATAATCTTGGGTTTTGTACAAACTTGGAGGTGACAATGTTGTATATACAGTAGATGCAATGGTATAATCTTGTCACTTTTCAACTGGGGAAATGGACCATTAGGATTTTTCAAACCAGTATTCTATTGACTAGAAGGAGTTTGACTACCAAATAACAAAGGGAAAACTATTCTTAATGTAGAAAGGAAATGTTACCTACTCTAGGAAATGAAATTGATAAATTGGAAAATGCTATAAAGTGACATGAAATCATATAGTGAAGCATCTACACATATGGCTTGAAAAAGAGACCTAACATAACCTTGCATCTAACATCTACTTATCTGGACTAAATAAGCATGAAATTATCCTAAAAATATTGTGACTGCTTCCTGCATGTACTGATTAGAAATTGCAGAAAAGCCATTTTGATTCTCAATTTTATGAATGCAAATGCTAATGTAACCAATTTGATCCATGGTAGGGGAGACAAGTATGGGGAAATGGGCCTAGAATGGTGTTGAGGGTATGGAAGCGAAGTGGAGGCCTAACTTAAGATTAGATGACCATTTCAGCTCAATTCAGGCTTAAAACAGGCTACTATAGGGTTTCCTGTAGTAGTACAAGATGTCTTAGTTCTCCTACACGATGCCCTCTTTTACTATAGGAAACAAGCCAAAAGCTTATAGGGAGGTAGGAAAGGTAGAATGAAGTGTGGGAAAGCTGTCTAGTGGGGGAATAAGGCATAGAGGAGGTGAATACTACCCAAGGATCATCCCAAGTCTTCAAGAGAGTTGGACTTGCTAAAGGAAAATGTCCACTTTTATACAAAATTAAAATTCGGATTAGGGTTTGCTGGACTTTGGTAGTGTCGGTGGAGAACACTTGGACAAGGCTAGTGAGATGATGTCTCCCTTCAAACTAGAAACTCCTCCAACAACATACATTCTTTTCTTTATTTATGCAAAACATTATTTATATATGGAAAAGATGACTTGAATTTAGGAAAAGCAGTGTTATTAACAACTATTGGCTAAGTCTATGAATGGAAGTGCTTATAAACCATAACAAACTCAAGAAACCAAAATGAAAATTTCAGTTACTTCTAAGGAATTGATAAATAATGAAAAATGAAACAAGAAGTCCTAAGTTATGCAGTGACCAAACAATAAATCTATTTTTGGGCAGTGAGAATGGAACTCTCAAACCATGATCCCATAAGGGAGATGAGGCAGAGGCCACTACCACAATATTTTTTGAAGTATTTACTTTCACTATGGTGCCACTAATCTATCTATTCACGAATGGAAGTAAACTAAGTAATCATCCAAATACTTGCACATTAAACAAAATAGAAATCACTTCAGTAGCTAACTATGAATGTAATCTAAGCATACATATACAAAAAGAGGAACCTCTACTACTAAGGTTTAGCCCTCACCCAGGAGCTTCAACCCCCTAAGTCCACTCAGCACTGGACCAAAGGAATGCTTCTCATTCTCATCAAAATGTTAAAAATACATAAGAGTAATCAGTTATTGTGTCTTAGCTCGAAAATGCCACTTTGCTACAACAAAAAAAAGTTGAATAATAATGAGGCCCTAGACCTTCTTATTTATACAACTGAAGCTACCAACATCTTCCTGAAAATTATGGAGGCTTGGCTCCCAAACTCGAGATTCACATGTATTCAACTATCACTGGCTTGGCTACCAATGACCTCGATAGGTTTGGCTACTTGTAACTTTGAGCAGATGAGATCTGGTGGAGGAATCATCAAGTGATTGAGGAGTTAAGGAGGGAAGTCCAATCTCCTAAAATCCCTCTTTCTTGTATAATTCGATTTCTTACACTTAAGTTAGCCAAAATTACTCCAAATCCTACAATTAATGCACATTAGGCCACATGACATAATATCTCATCTTTACCCTTCTCACTAACAAAAATATAATAAAATATGTAAAGAAATGTGAGAAAAGTTGAATTTAACAAGATTTAAAGTGGCATTAAGGTCCATATAATTTACCTATTGATGAGTCTTGTCATCTTCCACTGGTGGAGTTTGCATATAATAATGGGTATCAGGAGTCCTTGAATATGACATTGAAAAATGTGCAACAAGAAATGTTAAATTTAGAATGTGCTAAAAATAGAACTGCTAAATATAACATGTCTAAAAATAGCATGTCTAAAAATAACAGTTTGGCTAGTGAGGTCATTGGCCACATTGAGTGAGAGGTGAAACTGCTAAAAATAGAAAGTTCTAAAAATAGCATTTTTGGGTCCCTTCCTATTTATAACAGTCCCTAGTCTATCTATAGGAAGTAAAATTAGTTTTGGTCTTAACAATAGTTGGAAATATTAGTTAATTAATTCAGTTGAGTTAATTAGTTAAAGAAATTCGAATTTGAAGCCTTTGTGAGCATGCACATGAGTTGTCCCACTGATTGAGGAATTTATCCTTAATTTCCTCAACTGATTGAGGGAATAAGTATGAGTTCTATAATGAGAGAATCAATTGACTTAGTTCTAACTAGTCAAGTCCAATTAGA
>APFE031275347.1:983-16771 GCA_000404065.3 Pinus taeda | reverse complement strand
GGATCCTTGAGGTACCCAACCTCTTGGATGAGACCTTGCTACAGGAGCCCCGATGTGGAGTAGCAGGAACTGACTGATTGGGTAGAGACAGATGCGGATGGAGCGGCAGAGAGAGCGATAGTGTAGGGAATCCCAAGACAACGCATAGCTAGTAGGCTGCAGCAATGCGAGAGGCACAAGTGTTTTGCACAGTGCTAGGTGGCACAGAGAGTTGTGTAATGGTGCAAGATGCATGGAGATGTTGCAGTAGCGTAGATGTCAGAGAGGGAGAACTTATCAACAACAGGTAGAGCTTCAACAGCAGAGTATGTTCCTAGCCCAACAGAGTGGTCAGTTGGGAGTGTTTTTGTTCCAAGTGTTGTTGAAGCAAGTGGACCGGGTAGATGTGTTGTATGCAGAACATTCCAGAGTTACAGGATTGGGTTCGAGAGGAAGCCTTCCTCGTTGAGAGGGAGTGTTGAAAAATGTGCAACAAGAAATGTTAAATTTAGAATGTGCTAAAAATAGACCTACTAAAAATAGCATGTCTAAAAATAGCATGTATAAAAATAACAGTTTGGCCAATGAGCTCATTGGCCACATTGGGTGAGAGGTGAAACTGCTAAAAATAGAAAGTTCTAAAAACAACATTTCTGGGTCCCTTCCTATTTATAGCAATCGCTAGTCCATCTATAGGAAGTAAAATTAATTTTGGTCTTAACAGTAGTTGGAAATATTAATTAATTAATTCAGTGGAGTTAATTAGTTAAGGAAATTCAAATTTGAAGTCTTTGTGAGCATGCACATGAGTTATCCCACTGATTGATGAGTTTATCCTTAATTTCCTCCATTGATTGAGGAATTAAGTATGAGTTTTATAATGAGAGAATTAGTTGACTTAGTTCTAACTAGTCAAGCCTAGTTAGATTATTTTAACAAGTTGTTAAAATAATAAAATATAGTTTGTTAATGCTTGCATGCATGTGACAACTATTATTTCAGATAACTGAGAATTCACTCATGGATATCTATTGCATATTAGTTTTGTTAGAGACCCAGTTGAGATCAGATGTGGGACAATGTACTATCAGATGCTTGGATATTTCTAGTAAGTATTCCTTGCATGGAGAAGGATCTATTATAGGAGATTGGAGGACTTGTGGCCTATATATTGACACCTAGGTAGTACATGATTTTCATCTTCTGATTGAAGATCATTAGGATCTTCTCAATATAGAGAGAGTAGGATAGCTATTGAGCTGATTCTTTTTGTATGTTGTTGGGGATCTGCAATTGTTTGATAATACATGGTTGGGGTTTTATGCTAGTGCTTTCCCCTGGATATATCTTGTGTTATGTGTGTTTGATTTCTCCATATCAATTATATGTGTTCTTATTGATGTTGCTCATGGTTGATTAAGCTTCTTCTAAATTGTTTGTAGAAGTAGATCAAATGTTTTTCTTTAGTACATTGCATTACTAGGTTGATCTACAGGTGGGAAATTTCTACATCATATTGGAGCTAGCTGATTTGTAGAAAAATTCCACAAAATTCTACATGGTATCGGAGCTTAGGTGATCAAGCAAGAACAATATACTAGTAAGAGAAATTCAAAGTTTATTATTCAGGATATTGATCTCAAGTTATTATCACACCTATTTCATCGATGGCATTCTATGGTTTGAGCCTTGAGTATGCCCTTAGTGGTAGCTCAAACTATATAACTTGGAAGGATTGCCTGGAGGCAGTTTTGGAAGATAATGGCCTTAAGGATTTCACTGATAAAAAAATTCCTAAGCCTACTGACAAGACTAAGCAGGTGGAATGGAGGAAGTGTGTCGCTAGAGCTAGGAGAATTCTCTTGGAGGGAGTGCGAGATCACATTGCCTCAAGCCTCCATGGGAAGGAGACTCTACATGCAATGTGGAAAACATTGAAAGATTTATGTCAAAATAGCAATGATCAGAGGAAGATGGCACTGAAGGACAAACTTCGAAAGATCAAGTGTGGAAGGGATGAGATGATCTCTATGTATCTGACCAAGCTCATCACATGTAGGGATGAGCTTGCAAGTGTAGGGGTCGTGACATCGGATGTGGATATGGTGAGTCTAGCACTCCTTGGCCTTCTTAAGAGCTAGCATAGCTACCAGGACTCGGTGAATGGAAGGGAGAAACTGCCAAATTGGGAATGACTATGGTCGGATTTGATGTAGGAGGAGATCAGATAGAGCACCAGAGATAGTTCTTCATCAGTGCATGATGAGGAGAATTGTGCCTTAGCGAGTAGGGAAAAGAAGGGGAAGAAGAAGGTTTATCTTTTTGAATCCAGTTCTTCCAATGATGGGAAGAAGGTCGACAAATCGAAAGTGTGATGCTTTTGTTGTCATGAGGTGGGCCATTATGCTACAAATTATCCATGGAGGAAATCCAAGAAGGGATCTGGGGAAGGATTTGAAGATGAGGCACTTGCTTCATAGTTTGATTTGGATTTCACACTCTTCGCATGCATGGTTCCATCCATGGTGGGAAGTGGTTGGTTTCTCGACAGTGGAGCTTCTTTCCACATGACTAGCGACAAGAGTTTGTTCATTACTTTGGAGGAGAAAGATCTCTAGATACTCATAGCAATGGGTAATGATGAGAAGTATAGTGTCTCAGGTGTAGGCACGGTTATTTTTTAGAGGGAGCATGGATCTTGCCTTACCTTGACTGATGTCAAGTATGTACCAAGACTGAAGAGAAACTTGGTGTTGATCACGATGCTAGAAGACAGAGGCTATGATGTAGTCTTCAGTAAGGGAAAGATTTTCCTTAGACACATCATCACTAGACAGGTGAAGCAGATTGGTTCACGGGTCAAGAACATGTATGCTCTGGAGGTTCAAGATGCATGTAGAGCCTTGAGCAGTAAGGCAACTGATGGAGACTTGGTGGTTGAGATAGAGGGTATATTACCTCTCAACATGCAGAGCTAGAAGAAGTCTCAGACGATTGTGGAGGAGCCATGATTGGTGCAAGAACTTCAGGAGGTTGTTGAGTAGCCACAACAAGGGAAACTGAATGGAGATCGAGTAGAGACATCTACTCATGCAGAGACTTCTAGTAAGGGGAAACTTCAAGCTAGGTGGGCTGAGGGATCACATGCATCCATACCTCCAGGTAGGAGGTGGGCGATATACAGTGATTGTCCCAAGGAGGAGGGGCAGGATCCTTGAGGTACCTAACCTCTTGGATGGACCTTGCTACAGGAGCCTCAATGTGCAGTAGCAAGAACTGGTTGATTGGGTATAGATAGATGCGGATGGAGCGGCAGAGAGAGCGACAGTGCAGGGAATCCTAGGACAACACATACTTAGTAGGCTGCAACAATGTGAGAAGCACAACTATTTTGCACAGTGCTAGGTGGCACAGAGAGGTGTGCAATGGTGCAAGATGCATGGAGATGTTGCAATAACACAGATGTCAGAGAGGGAGCACTTGTTAGCAGTAGGTAGAGCTTCATCATCAGAGTATGTTCCTAGCCCAACATAATGGTCAGTTGGGAGTGTTTTTGTTCCAAGTGTTGTTAGAGCAAGTGGACCAGGTAGGTGTGTTGCATGTAGAACATTCCATAGTTACAAGATCGGGTTCGAGAGAAAGCCTTTCTTGTTGAGAGGGAGTTTTAGAAAATGTGCAACAATAAATGTTAAATTTAGAATGTGCTAAAAATAGGACTGCTAAAAATGGCATGTCTAAAAATGGCATGTCTAAAAATAGCATGTCTAAAAATAGTAGTTTGGCTAGTGAGGTCATTGGCCACATTGGGTGAGAGGTGAAACTGCTAAAAATAGAAAGTTCTAAAAATAGCATTTCTGGGTCCCTTCCTATTTTTAGTTGTCCCTGGTCTAACTATAGGAAGTAAAAACAAATTTGGTCTTAACAATAGTTTAAGATATTAATTAATTAATCTCCATGAGTTAATTAATTATGGAAAATTAAACTTGGAGTCTTTATGAGATCATGTAATTATTTTCTCCCTTGATTTAGGAATTTATCCCTTGATTAAAGGAGATACGGTTCAGTTCTATAATGAGAGAATCAGTTGACTTAGTTTAACTTAGTCAAGTCCAGATAGATTATTTTAACATGTTGTTAAAATAATAAAATATAGTTTGTTAATACTTGCATGTATGTGACAACTATTATTTTAGATAACTGAGGATTCACTCATGGATAACTGTTGCATGTCAGTTTTGTTAGAGTCCCAGTTGAGATCAGATGTGAGATAGTGTACTATCAGATGCTTGGATATTTCTAGTAATTATTCCTTGCATGGAGAAGGATCTATTATAGGATATTGGAGGACTTGTGGCCTATATATTGAGGCCTAGGTAATCCATGATTTTCATCTTCTGATTGAAGATCATCAGGATCATCTGATTACAGAGAGATCAGGATAGCTATTGGGCTGATTCTTTTTGTATGTTGTTGAGGATATACACTTGATTGATAATACATGGTTGGGGTTTTCTGCTAGTGCTTTCCCCTAGATATATCTTGTGTTATGTGTGATTATTTCTCTTGATCAGTTATGCATGTTTCTACTTGATGTTGCTCATGAATTCGATTATCCTTCCACTTAATGTTTTGTAGAAGTAGAACAAGTATTATACTTTAGGACATTGAATATATCGGTTTTTTCTACAGGTGAAATTTCTACATATGAGTCCATTTGAGGCTCATTATGAGTGGAGTAAGAATACTCTTATCAGTTGGAGAAATCTAGTGAATAGGGTCATGATTTGACTAGATATGTTGGCTGAGATAGAGCAAGAGATATAGGTTATCAAAAGGAATTTAAAGGAAACACAAGATAGGTAGAAGAGTTATATGGATCTGCATAGAACATTAAAGGAGTTTTAAGTTTTGGAGCATGCATACTTTCACATCAAGCCTAAGAGGATATCCTTGAGGATTAGATCATGTGTGAAGATGATACTTCAACATTGTGGGCCTTTTGTGATCCTTGTGAGGATTGGACTAGTGACCTACTAACTTACATTGCTACCAACAATGAAAGTACATGATTTTTTCCATGTTTCATTGCTTAAGGGATATGTGACCTAGGATGTTGAACATGTGACTGATTAGTGTGTATATGGAACTAGAGGGAGAATTCTAGCCACAACCTCAGTGCATTTGGTAGTGCAAACAACTCATGCTCTAGAACCAAGCAATAGAGAAATTTAAAGTGAAATGGGAGCACTTTGGGCCCGATGAAGCTACATGACATATTACTGATCAGATGTGGGCTTTGTATCCTTGCTTATTTGTTGGATGAGAAAATGTGTTTAGTATATGTGTTTTTGTTATATTTATATATGTATATGTGTATTGTAAATACTACAAAGAGTTGTGTTAGAAAGCTCCAATAAGAAGTATGTTGTAAATACTACATCAAGTTGTATCATAAAGCTCTAATAAGCAGTATGGTGTTCATCCTTTTAGCAATTTGGTATGATATAAATGTTGTATTGACCTATGTTATAAAGTTCCATGGGAAAGATGTTTTTTTAGTTATAACCATAATTGAACACCGAGGATGATGTTCCCCCAAACAGGAGAGGTTTGTAACAACATAGGTTGGCTTTCCATGTAAATAAAATAAAACCAAGGTCATGAGACACATATTCCAAATTATGGTGGGACAACATTATAGTGGCCATCATGTGTGGTTCAATATGGCTATGGCATTCGCAAGGGAAAAGACGCAATAAATGACATTTAATTATGAAAATAAAGGAAAAGAGGAGAAAAGGAAGGTGAAGAGACACAAATTTCGTGCAACAGAAATTAGAGGAAAAATGAGCAAAAAATGAAAGAAAAAGGAGACATCAATGATACAAAGGCATCATAGAAACAATTGCAAGCTTTTGGCTTAGATTTTGGTTCAACTCTTGGTCAATTTAGATTTTATCTCTCTTACACTCTTACACACACAAACCATTCTTGGAGAAACCTTGGAGCATTTTAGCAATCACTTGGATTGGATAAAGAAAGCAAATGAAAGCAAGGCAATGCAAGGAGACAGTTGGATTAGCAACTATAGTAGGATTACTTTGCAAGTAACAAGTTTCATGTGTGATATCCTTGCTGGTTTTGTGATGCATGGTATATATGCATGTGATTCACTAGTTATGTGTTGTCATTGGCATGGAGGTTTGCATATATTGAGAGCGGTTTCAACCTTGCCTTTATTTTTTGATTACTGGTTTTCAGGTTTCCTATGGCTCTGGTTTGGGACAAATTTTATGGAGCCCTAAAACAACTTGGGTTACTTACAGGTTGTGGGTTGAGATGGGATATATCTGGAGCCTTGTAATAACTTATGTTCCTTTGAGGCCTTGGGTTGAGCTACTAGTTATTAAAGTCATCGATAAGTTGGGTAGAGACCAATCTGGTTTATGTTAGTGATTTATAAACTGTATATGTGAGAACTTTGTGCTTGAGGGCTGAAGTGGTTTTGTGTTTTGAATCCCTGGTTGGTTTTATTTGGTTTAACCCTTATGATCCCACATTCATGTCTGGAATATGGCACGAGGGTGATTAGATGAAAGAGATGTTTGGTTCAACCCAATATGTGGTCGAATTGTACATAGAAGTCCCTAACTTGGTTGGCATTTTCATATGTTAATATGATATATTTTGTTATTGTGATGTATGAGCACTTGTACTAATTATTATGGTGATCTTATGGTTAATTTTTCTTAGTTTCTATTTTGGTTATATTCTAGTTATACACATGGTTTTATGATGTGCTCTAGATATGTATCTTGTTCATGATTTGATAAGTTACTAGAGGGTTGATGAATGCATGATCTAACATGTGTTATTGTATCTCGCTAGAGAGGGAATAGATCCTTCTTGCTAATTCTCAGATGAAGTTTAGAATTTTATTATTAGATAGGCATTCATGACCTATAGCTTCCATGACCTATTATTAGATAGGCATTCATGACCAATAGCTTCTATCTTGAATTAAGCATGTATTGGTCAAGATATTGGTCGAGTTTTGATTTTTTATAATTATTATCATCATTTTCATGCATATGGAAATTTAAAGTCCATTTTGGGCAATGGTCGGGAGGTTGGCCAAAAAAATTGGCATATATCTCATGATTGCATGCACTAAAAAGGATAATTTGGGTCATAACCACATGGAGATAGGCTTATTCATGTGATTATACCCTCCTAATCCCATCTAGAAGTCTTATGGGTGTTGTTGGTCAACAAACCTAGTGAAAAAGAGTTCTAGCTCAGGGATTGATCACCTTGAGTGGTTTGTAGTCTCCTGAGTGATTTGTAGTCTCCAAGGGATGTCAAGTTACTTTCGGATTTTAGACCCCACTTCCATAACTAGAAATTAGAGTTTGGGTCACATCATAGTGACACTCAACTCATGTTTACCCCATATATCTTGTAAAAGTGGGTAAATGTGGAGGAGGGGGGAAGTGGAGGAGGGGGGAAGGGGATAGTTACATGCAGAAGCTATGATACCATTGTTAGACTATGCAAACTTAAAAGAAATTTTTAATAAGAATGGAGTTTCAATTTCATCAAAATGGAACACATATTAATACATTTTGTGACCCTTGGTTTTCATATTCTAAGAGGTATCTTGGAGTTCTATGTCTATTGTAATTACTCCACACCAACCCTAATAGATTAGGTGTCCAACAACATTTCTCACATCTATTAAAAGACCTTAAAAATATTATTTTTGTTTTTGTTATGAAATATCAATAGAATTTTAGACATTAAAAAATAAAAAGTTGATATTTAATTTTACATTTGTCAATGACTTTTATCATTTAAACTCTTTAAAGTATTTTAAAAAATTATAAAGACTCATAAGAAATCTATAGAAAGGTATATTATATTGTTTATGACAATGCACATGACATACTTAGTTGAATAAAATATGCATGTAATGGCGAGACAAGGTGAAGTACCTTCAAGAGGGATGGATCAAGTTTAATATTCATAAAATATATAATTTTTAATAAGATTAGAATGTGACTGTAGAAAATCATGATGGATTTGTATATTTTGCTACTAATGTATTAATTCTTTAAGAATTAATTAACAATTAAGTAGAGAACAAATGTTGCTGTCAAAATTATGTGGAGTTAATGAGACATGGATTTAAAAATAATATTATTTAAATGGGTTTCTTAGATGGTGATTTATCTCTTTACTAATAATGTGCATCATCTATCATGCAAAATGTTTAGGATTTTGGTATGGTGCAAGGATAGAGTCAAATGGCTAGAATATAGTTTGATATAAATAAATAAATCAAAAGGTAGAAAGCAAGTTTGTTTCTTCAAAGATATATGTTTCCATGGTCATGAGTGAAACCCAAATATTATTAGAAGGTTCTCTTACTTAGGCATATTTGAATATTTTATTATTTCTCATTATTTGAGGATAACTCAATATTTTGTTATAAATAAGAGAGTTTTCTATTCATTATTCACTTTTGATAATTTTCATTGTTTCTGTCTATCTATTTCTTGGGATCGTGGGGTTCCTCCGCTCCGATGGTTACCTCGCACGTCAAACTCAACCGCCTATCGTGTATTGTATGGATTATGGGGAAAGGGTGCTCCTAGGTCTATTGCAACTCTGATTATTTTCATTGTCGCACACCATATTTTTGCTGGTTTTATGCATTATAGAGGAGAGAGACTCTCCATAAGCTAAAGACATTTGAGGATAGCCAAGAACACATCCCATAGAGGGGGACTGGTAACAACTATCTGTTCTCTTCACAAGTGTTCTTACAAAATTATTCTTTACATATGTGGTTTCCATTGGATAATCAAGGTTATTACTCTTTCTATTATTGTTTAACTATGATTGTAGCTTAGATCAAAATTTTGGAAGGTTTTGTTTCTATCAGTAACTGCATATCTACAATGTTTAGCAGCCATTTATATTGTTGATATTGTTTGTCATCCACAATCTTAAGTGGGATATTTTCGTACATCATTGAGAAGAAAACACAACAACAAATTGCAACCATACTGGGGAATAATTTTGAATCATAAACCTGGGATTCCAATACACAAATTGGTGACTCTGCTGGGTTTTATACCTCAGATCTAGAGACCTGGGTGACCTTTGGTTTTCAGCATAGGGTTTCTTATTTTTTCAATTTTGTTAATGTTTCCTAGTGTTTTAACCCCAGATATGATAATTTTTTTACTTCTTCAAGCTTTCTAGTCGTTTCTAGAGGTCACAGGAACCAACCATGGCAAAGGCGACACTTTTTTATTAAATTTGCAGACTAGAAATCTCGGAGAAAAAATCACATTTTTTAGCCCAAAAGTATGATCTGGGCTCCAAAATGCAACTTTCTGCCCAAAAGGTGCGACTTCATCAAAAAACAAGTTAGAAACTGCGATTTCTGTGTTTTAGGATTTTTCTTAGATATGTTTCTGGGTTTTGCCGAGAGTTGTCTATTGGGGGTCTGACCTCTGTCTCATCTTTCTTAAGCCTTGATCCATTCTATTTTACTTGTCAAAGTCGAATTTAGCCTCCCCTAAGGCTTCTAGTACACCTCCGCCTTTCTACGAGGAGTTTAGCTAAGTGAGAATTCTAAGTTTCTGCAACACTTTCAACCACATTTTCTAGATCTATAACCTTTTGTTTTAGATCTGATAAGATAGGTTGCTACCATCCATATTTTCACATTCAAACTTGTTTGGTCATTCCCTTAGGGTCCCATCGGTTTCCCTAGGTGTTTCACTCATCTCCCTATATTTTTGCAGCAATCTTCCTCTTTGGATTTTTGTTGTTACTACACCACTTTCTAGCAACTTAGAGCCACTTGATCCCAGTCACACCAACATTCAGATCTCTTGATCATCTCAGTATATTTCCCAACAATTTAGCCACCAATCAGTACAGTGTTTGCAAACCTAGTTTGCGTGGGGTTTAGTTAATTGTTTTGCTATTTATTTTCTGTTATTTATTTTAGCTTATTTGTAGCAATCTTTTTTCTTTCTTACAAGCATGATCTAGGCTTAATAAATTAATACACTTGCACACACAAGCACACATTAAGAGAAGGGCACGTGGTTTACACTGCCAAGCCAAGACTTAACATAATAAATTTATCTCACTGCATTAGAGAAAAAAGATATATTTTTGATCTCCCTTCACCATTTCCATGTTCCGTGTATCCTTCCATCATTGCGCGACCAAGGCGTGCGTCGCGAAGACTATTAGGCCTTCACCCCTAGTTTCCATTTGGGCATATTAGTTCTCCCCGTCAGGTTCGAGTTCATAGCCCTCTGAGTCCCCAACCCAAATCTTCTCCTGGTCCTTCTGATTCCTCATTTGATTCCAAGTCTCCTTCAGCGTATATTGTCACCATGTCTAGAACCACAACTGGTGCATGAACCCAAACTAGTGGTGGCTTCAGTAATATACCGGTGTTCGCATTAGGCAAAATAGTCGCAGGAATTGTTTCGATAGCCCCCATGCTCCCTTTTATGGATGGGTTAATTCTTCTAGATCTTAACTAGTTGAGAAAAAATCCCATACACCATGATTCTAGTTGGCCCTCTATGCCGACTAAGCTTCCCTCGAACAACCAAAAGTTTGAGGGTATTGTTGAAGAGGGTCCTGCCAACCATGTTTGATCCTTCCACATGTGGTGTTCGTCCAACTCCATAATCAATGACTACATTTGTGTTCGGCTCTTCCAACACATGCTCACTAGAGACATTGCAAAATGGTATGTAGATCATCCCTCACCCTATCATTCCATTTTAGTGATGCTTGATAAAGCATTCTTATCCTATTTCCAGTTACCTCTCTAGTACGACACTAGTATTGATATTTTGACCACATTTCGTCAATCCTCTGCTACTCGCCTTTCTGACCATGTTTAAGAGTGGCTTCGAAGGAGGAGCACATGTCATACCTCGCCTTTCAAAGACCGTGTTTATCTAGATTGGTTCCTCAAGATCCTTTTATCCCCCATTAAGAAAGATGTCACGTCCCATTTTATTTAGACCAAGGAAGAACCTCTCTAGACTGCTTTGAGTTATTATCTGATTTATGCTCAATCAAGTTATGTCTATACCATTATTCCAAACCTCCCTTGTCCTGGCAGTTCTAATGCAATGGAGTCATCTCACACCCCTGAAGGTATCATTAGACCCATTTCACACTCTTTGCCATTTTCTCAACAGAGCTATGGCTATCCGTAGGGGGCTACTACTTCCTCCAACATTTATGATCCTCCTGCTAGCAACATGTTTCCAAAGCCTCAACCCGTCTACCAAACTATTGCTCCTTCTTATTCATAACCTAGCACTCCAACCCCTCAAGTATTAGCACTGCAGCCTCACATGCATCCTCAGCCTAGCAATGACCATCCCCTTAGGGTTAGGTGTTTGCACAACAGAGTGATACCAATCCCTTGAATTCAAAGAAAAAGAATAAGGAGAAGGGTAACTAGGGTAACCAAGGTAACCAGCCTAATGAAGCCCAGGGGAACCAACCTAACACTAACAACCAGCAATAAGCTGGCTAGGCCAAGCAAAAAAAGGTTATTCGTCTGAATAAACCTTGTGCATGTTATGCTGTACATGAACACTACACACATGAGTGTCCTCTTTTACCCCAGATGCGCCAACTGTGGGAAGCTCAAGCAGCTTCTCTAGGTCAACAATTGCCTCATAATCATGCACCACCTCAACCAGGCATGCTCACAAATCCTTTCACTCAGCAAGGATTTGTTGCTGCTTAACCCTAGCTAGGTCAAGCAGCCCATCTCCCCCAACCTTCTGGTCCCAGTGACTACTAGATCCTGATGATGAAATCTGATCAAGTTAACCCCTTGAATATCAACCTAAAAACTCCATCACGCCAATATGACAAACCCTCCACTTTGACAGCCATTGAGTGCAAATCCAAAGTGTCTGCCGAGCCTCTTACGACACCCAATTGTCCTTTACAGATCCCTCAACCCATATTTGAGGCCATTCCAAAGATCCTGAAGGGACCATTACACGATAATGCCATTTCTAGTAGAGCTGCCCATATATAGTATAGTAGACGACTTGGCACAATCACCTGCCACCATGTCAACATTGGAAGTCCTCTAGTTGTGCCCTTCCCAAAAGAAGGCTCTACTAATTGTCATGGGTGCAGTTGATACTTTCGACAATCACTTGATTATCTTCCTGATTGATACATTATAACATCCCCCATTACCTTCATATGTTGCTTTCGAGATACCGGTTAGAGTCTTTAATGCCATCATCTCTAGATGCATTATTGATGAAGGCACATCCACCTATGTGATGTCTGCTGCTGTTTGGAAACAACTTAAGTCACCTAAGTTGCCCCCCTCCACCGTCACCTTATGTGCTTGGGATGGACACTTGTCCCAGCCCCTTAGCATGTACCACAACTATCTATTGACCCTTGTGGGAAAAGATGTCCATGTCGATATTGAAGTCGTCGAAGCCACTTTTGATTACAATACTCTCTTAGGTCATAGTTACACATATACCATGTTAGCTATCACCTCTGCAGTGTTTCGTAAGATGTACTTCCCCCATGAAGGGAAGATCATTATCATCGATTAGTTGACCTCCTACGAGTCAACATCCATGACCTCCCCTGAGTACATCATCTAGTTGGTGTCTGATAAACAGTCATCAACTCATTTCACCAGTGTCTCACTCGAAGTCTATAATGATTCCTCATTATTAGGTGCCTTCCCTTGTCTTCCCCCTCCCATTTCTGGACCTATTTCCATGAGTGCTTACATGTTACAAGCGTCGCGACCTGCCCTTAAGCATTCTGGTACACCTGATCAACAGCCAACTCCTCAGCATCCTGCAAATGCTCTTCCAGTTGAACCCTTTAGGCCTACAACCTCCAGACCTCCTCCCTTTGTGGGTGCCTCTCCTATGTTCCCTCCAAGATTTGTTCCTCTAGGTCTTAACCATCCAGGAGCTATTCCACTGAGACATTATCCTACTAGCCAGATACCTTTCTTATTCCCCCTTCCAGGAATTTTTTCTATACCTATCATGGCTTCGTTGGTCCTTTCTAACATGACTCTCGGGATCCTAGTATGGTACATTAATCCCCCTGCAAACATTCCTCTTGGTCAACAAAGACTGTATCACACTATGACCCCGGTTGAACTAGTCCCCATGACCCCTGTCCCTGCTTCAGTACCATCACAACCTCAACAAGAACCAACTCCTATTGTGAAAGTCTCTAGCCATGGAAGCAAAGCCAAAAATAAAGATTCGGAGGACAAGGCTCCCCAAGCTCCTCTAGCTCCTAAGGCCCCACCAATATTTAACTTTGTGTGAAGTTGTTGGGCACACCACCAACAATTGTCCTGAATTTCCTCAAGTTAAACATTTCATTCATGAAGCATTCCCTAAGTTAAATATTCTAGAAGCCCATGTTAACATACCAATCCCACCTAAGAAACTCAAAATGCTTCACACAAAGCATCCTTGTACCATATGTGATCTCCATAGTCACTATTCCCAGTGTTTCACTTGTCTCGATGAGTTTCGTGTTTGCTTGGGGTGAATCATGACTATAAGGCCACTTGTAGTGGAGCCTCTATTGCTCTATCTGTGGATTCTGGTACCACTAATTAACTAGAACAGGGAAACTTTGGCCCCTCTATTGTGATCCCTTCCCCTGATGTCGAGATGATGGACACCACAGACCCCATTCTTTACCTATCATCATCCTTGAGTTCCTCACCGACAAACCTTCCTGAGGTTGAGTGCGCATTTCCATCAAACCTTTTTTGATATAATCCAAGGTCTCAACATCAGTAGACCCTCCATTTACCAGTCCGTCATCCACCATTCAAGACAATGCATATGTGAACCTTATTTCTCAGGTTGATGCACTAGTTAATTTCGTCGCACCATGTAGTCAACCTTCCTCCCATCCGCCCATGTCCTAGCCTAATGAAAACACAATGGAAGATATGTCTACCCTTGATTACCCCTACACTTGAGTAAGGGAGAATTTCTTCAAGATTATTTTGAAGGCCATCTCCTTCCTAATTCTCCCAATGCACTCTACCTCTAGAAATGTTGCTTATAACACATCCCTTTGATTTGCGTGTCTTTATTTCTACCATGAAGTTAGGTAGATTGCATCATCTCATCTGTTGTATTTTACACCTTTTATATGGATCCATCATCCACATCATATATCGGCCATTCCAATGGTGCGAGTCACTTCTCCCAGAATGTATGTTAGGGTCCGACCCTAACCCCCTTATCTATGTAATGGGACCACGTCATAGTTAAGAGTCAATAAAGCCCATATTAATAATTGTAAGTGGTTAATCCGCAATTAATAAAGGAACCACAGTTAGTTGCAAATGGGTCGACGGTATTAGTAATAAGCGGTATGACCCGTGGTATTACTCGTAGGAGTCATATATAAAGGATAGGAACTCGATATTGCACCCCGATCTGCCGACCGTTAACGTCCGGGGAAAGTGGTTTTGGGCCCGTACGAGGACGCGTGGCGGGCGCTGAGGCTGTTCGGAGCTCTCTCCCCGTTACCGCCTTTGCTCCAAAAGTGGTGCGGGGAACCCGCTTACCACCACTCCATTTACCGCTCTCCCTCCCGCGTCACCACAACGTCACCCTCACATCACCTCACTTCCGTCCGCCCCCGCACCCCGTCAACCTCCACGCAGTCTTGCCACCACATCTGCCCGCCACCGTGTCCCGCCACCCTGGCCCTTACGTCAGCGCCACGTCATCACCGTACGGCGGGCCCACCATGACGTCATGCTGACGTCATCGACGAAAAAGCGCCAATCACGTTATTTTGCAAAATTCAACGTTATAACCGGCCTAATAAGCCGTTTTTAGTCATTTTCACGTGATTAAGAGAAGGAGCCGTTAAACAAGCAGCTGCCGCGAAAATCGATCCAGACAGCAAATTTGAAGATTCCGACCATTGAAAGTTCAGAATTCACGGTGCCAAGCCTCCACAGCTCAGCTCGCAAGTATCCAAGCTGGTTAATCCAGGTATTTAGCCGATTTCCCCACTTCGCCCATGCATTCTAAATTCTCTGAAAAATTCACCATTTGGCACCATTAAAAACCTTCAAATTACAGTCCTGTCTGTCACATAAAGCCAGCTAGGCAACCCTCACCACCCTAAAACCGTAATTTAGTAAACAAGTGCTCGTTTCGTGGGCCGAAAACCCCGAAATCCTTCCCGAGGTACTAGGCATTATTCCCTTTTGCCAGTACTGCCCACTTGCTATTAGACCAGAGAAACGTGAATAACCCTGCTGATTTCACATTGACAATTCACACCCTGTGAATTCCACAGTAAACAGATAATCCAACCTACAACACCCTCTGCAAAGGAACACCTCACTGTATTAGCAGTTGAGTTGAAGTCAAAAGCCCTTTTAAGCACTGATTGAAGCACTGCCTCTTTCTCTACAAACCAGCTCCCATCATGGCGTCTCCTGCAACTTCATCCATCAGTATGGCCTCACAGAGTCAGACAAACAAAGAGCTGGAAGCCCTGACATTGGTAGATAAGGATAGTCTCATTGGAGACTTTGAAGGGAGCAGGGACTTTTTGCAGACCTTCAGTAGGTTAAGGGAAGACCACAAGGATGGACATGGCACATATGGGGTCTGGGAGTCAAACCTGCCCTACTACTGTCTCCCAGCTGTGAATGTTTTCCCTGAAATCATTCACCTCTATGCTGAACATTATGA
>APFE031275346.1:0-35850 GCA_000404065.3 Pinus taeda | reverse complement strand
CCACCACATTACCTGGTTCCCATGCAAAGGAGAGGAACTCGCAGACATTTCGCAGGGGAAGAACAGTGACTTGGCCATTGCAGAGGCCATGAAGAAGAAATACAAGTTGGAGAAGAAGAAAAGGGGCTACGCCATATCCATCATCAACAACAAAGCAATTAAAGTGGCGACCCAAATACTAGTAGGAAAGCTCATGCAAAAGTGCCGCATGGATGAAGTGCTTGCGCTGGTGGTGGCACTTTTGGAGTAGCGCGTAGAGGGGATCTAGTTTAACTAGTCCGAGTTCTTATGCAAAGAGTTCTTGGAAAATTTCTGCGAGGCCCAGGAACAAGGAAAAGCATTCCACTATGCATGGCTTCTACTATCCATATTGCTAGTGGCAGGGGAATTACCAGAGGATAGCCAGTTCCCCACAATTGACAGGGATCTGTCAGAGGCCACAAAGTACGCTTCGCTGTGGGTCAGGAAAGACGCGAACTGTATCCACGACAACAAGGTATTCTAGGTGTTCATGGAAATGAACACCAAAATGGGGATTAACTACAAGCCACGGTTATCACCCATTGCCTACAACAACTTGCAAATTTTTGAAGAATTTAAAGCGGACTTCCACAACATATATATCAAAGTGCGCAAGGACCCAGCCAAGAAATGGAGTGAGCTACCCTTCATGGCCACAAATGATGTAATTTTAGATGTACTGGAGACATGGCTGTTGGAGTGGCATTCCTAAGAGATCATGGCAGTGGAGAAGTCTGTGACGCAGAAGAAAAAAGAGGAGGCCAAACTACACATGGCGCAGCTGGCAGAGAAGAGAAGGCAAGAAGAAGCAACAACAAAAACGCAAGAGGCATGGAACGTTGCGTAGATAGCCGTAGAACAGAAAAAGGTAGCAACAGCACAGGGGCAGCTGAGAACGTGCACGAGGGCTAGAAGTCACCTTTGCATGGGCAGGAGAAAGAAATGGAAACAAAAGAAGAGGAGGGTAGCACAAACCCACAAACAGCATCAACACAACTGAAGCGCCAGCATCCGAGCGAGCGGACAGCATCGTGCAAGAAGGTTAATGCATCGAAGTTTTCTATTGACCCGATCACCCTTATGGAAGGGGATCTACAAGGCATAGGCGAGACAGTGCACGATGTCACCTCCGAGGCCCTCCAGAACTTTGCACAGGAGAATCAGATTGTGTTGGGGGCCCTTTGAGCGCAGCTTCAGGAGTTGCAAGTGCGCACTCCTCAGGCTGGTAACCTTTCGACCAGCCTCACAATAGGGACAACTGCAGCTGAGCAAATGCTGTGCATTCAGACAAAAAGCACAATAGTGCTGCCAGAAGGGGCACTGGTTACAAAAAATGAGGCTGAAAAGCCTACGGTTAGTTCATTGAAAGGCATCAGGATCAACATGGTTGTGCTCCTGCGGGAGACACTCTATGTGTTGCAGGATGGGAATACTGTAGAAGTACAGGCTAGGGAAAGTCGCGCGTTGCAAGTGCTGAGAGAGAAAAGGATCAACATGGAATAGTTGAGCTTGCAGCATGACGAGGTAGTGTCGTAGAATAGGAAGATGGTACAGGTACTCAAGGAAGCCTGCCAGATGGTCCCTGAGCTGGCCATCCCAGCAGAAGCACCCGCAGAGGGGCACATCCAAAGACTAGCAACAGGGGTGCACGAGGCGTGAGAAGAAATGGCCAAGGTTCAGCTAGAGCTTAACCTTCAGGTAGCAGAGCTATGGTTGAAGGTGCAGCTGTCCACCCCTTTAGAATTCGGGGAACAACGCGCCAACACTATTACATTGGGGATGGAATAGATCAGTAGTGCAGTAAGGGACTGCACCAGAATGTTGGAGGAGTCATTCAAGGTCTTCACTAATCTATAGGAGAACCCTAACATCAAGCACTTAAAGACATAAGCACGTGAGCTCCAGCAGCAGTACAACAATGTCAAAGGGACTGCGCAGACAGTGGCCCTCATTCGGAGGCTCGCGCGAATGCAACAAGACAAAGTGTTGAAAGAGCAAGTGGACACTGCATGAGAGGAAGTTATGAAGCTGTGCGTTCAGCCTTGGATTAATGAGGCCTCGTCATTATAGAAAAAATTGAAGGAAAGATCACAAAAATGAAAGGGACACAGGAATAGATCCAGGGAAGCAGTTCTGACACCGTGGTCTTGAAACAATGTGTACAAGAGATTCAGTAAGCAGTCACTTAGTGTGCTACCGACCTTGCAGTGGTTCGACCAAAGTTGGAGGGCCTCTGTGCAAAGATCTCCGCACCAATAAAGTGACTCGAGGGCAAGTCATGATGTTTGTGTTGGGGGCCTATTGGGCATGGAATCCCCCCAAGGAATTTTTTGGGGCTTAAACCTAATTAATGAAAGTATAATTGTTTATACATTGGTTTGCAAACATTAACAAAGAAATTGCAATGAGCCTCCTACCAAAACAATGTGTTGAACCAAATACAAAAGAAAGAACAATGTTTGGGCTTCTAAAGAATATGAAGATGTGACTGGTTTTCTAGAGGGATTTCAAACTTTAATTTCATTCTCTCACGCATAATTTGAAAACATGGAGTGAATGAAAAATTATTCAACATGAACATAGTACCATGTATGGTGCATGCTACCACCTCCAAGTGCATGGGTACCTGCATGGTACTATCACAAATACTCTTATGGTGTATTAAATATCTAACGACACTGTCAATATTTCTCACCCTTCTCGAAGGGCTCTTCCCATATATAATTTCTCTTGAAATTAGCAATATTCCTATGTAAATCCATAGGTTGAATGATGTGACCATATTTTAATCACCTCAAACCTCACTAATAATTATTCAACAACAAATATTTTATAAGGATTAATCAAGGGAAAATAATTTTAAAGTTCAATGCAAATAATAATAAAAAAATAGCATTAAAAACAGAAAAAATGAGCATGGAATAATAAATATTACTCAAACTTAGGAAACAAAAATAGTAATTTTGAGGGAAATTAGCAAATAAAATAATAATTATGATGGAAACTTAACAAATAATAACCAAGTGGTTATAACTCGAGACTCCATAGAAGACTTCAAGAAATTCCATGGCATCGTTGCCATTATTGAAGACCATGCTCTTTATCGCCTTTTCCTCCTGGGATTTTTTTATGAGGTTTCTTAATATTATAGAAAGATGATTCATACGCCATCTCAGCTAGTGGTGGAAAAAAAAATTTGTTCACAATGATGACATTCAAGGTACTGCTTCAAATGTTGAATGACAAGTATCTAACTATTTATTTACTATATTCTGAGGAACTTCTCTTTAAATAGTTTTATCACTTTGTGCTTCATTGTGTTTTTTTTAGAAAATGACAACTTTCATGGCACCACCACCACCAACAACTTTTCATTCTTTCTACCCACAGGATAACAACATAATTTCTATTGGCATGGAAGACTCTACAATTCAAATTTACAATGTTCGAGTGGATGGGGTTTTGGCTCAAAGTTTGATGGAATTTTCAACAATAAAACCCGTTTTGAATGCACTTGCCTGTAAATTTGAATAAAATGCCTTTTGGATGCATGTAAAGAGCAAGCTTAAAGGACATCAAAAGCGAGTGACTGGGATTGCCATTTCTTATGCACTGAACGTGCTTGTCATGAGGACCATATGCATAGGTATTTTCTACATGATACATCCTGTAGCTGTAACCCAAGCCTAGGGTGCATAATTTTTTTTTGTTGAATTTTAGCCTGCTAATGGCTAATGCAATAACTCTTGGGATGTATGGAACTGTAGCTTTCCGTATGCAGAACTGATGGCTAGGAAAGGCTTAGGAATACATTTTTATAGCTACTAGCACGTAGATTGCCACCACAAGCAGAAACTTGAGTGCAATTTCACTATGATCACATACACTTTTTGGTTGTGCACGAAACTCGGATTGCTAATTATGAATCTAATAAACTTAAGTGTCTCAAACAAGTTTCATTTAAATATCTGACAACTTTTCATTGTTTTGTTTCCATTATTTTACTCATTTTAATTTGTAAGTCAATAAGTTGGTATGTATCTCAAAATGTCTAATTGGTAATGGCTTTGATTTCTGATTTTTGGCAATGGATCCCTATGGATTCACTTTCTACTCCAATATCCCATTCTACTTACTCATGTGATACTCATGCTTGGTGTTTGAATGCACCTTAGATATTTTGTTGGTGTAACAAATATTAGCCAAACTTTGTGCTTACAAGTTTAACCTCTGTTTAGTGGTTACATTTCAGGATCATTGTGCATATATGTGCATATACAAAGGTTGCACATATATGGAAGATATACACATCTACAAAAGTTGTGCATATTCAATGGTTGAACTAGTGCAAACCTTCTGCATATGCATAACTTTCGTATATGCACATATATGAAAGTTATGTATATATGGTACATGCACATATATAAAAATTGTGCATATACATAATTTTTGTGCAACTTCAACGACTGTATATGCACAACCTCCGTATATACGCAACCTCCATATATACTGATCTAGGTGGATGTTGGTGGCAACCCACCTATCCCATTTAGACCCCCACAACTGTCTCTTTCAGTCTTTTCAGTTTCCTAAATTGTAGCACAGTTTACTATTTTTAGCAGTTTTTCGGGTCCTGAACTTCCGGAGCCGTTTTGAGGCCCTAAACGACATTTTTTGGGAAATCTATGGCAACATGGGACCATGGACCAATGTTGCCTACCCAAAGTGGTAGTTCTCGGATAGATATTTCTAACGAGCTATTGTACACGTCAAACGGAGATCGTATGCCAAAGTTATGACCCTGGGAAATTGATGTACCAATTTACCCAAACGGGGCCCACAATTTGGCGTCTCATCTTCTAGGGTTAGGTTTCGGGATGTGAAAGGTTTTCCATTATTTCTCAACAATAAATAGGCCTTTGAGCCTCATTGTAACATAGTTCGGAACAGTTCAGAGGCGTGTAGCCACACATCTCTTCTCAGAGATAAGCTACCATCGCCCTAGCTGGTTTATTTCCACTTCTAGTTGTAAGTATATTTCGGTATTTTCCATTAATGAAATGAAACATTATTTCCGCTGCATCTTTGTGTATATGGTTATCTCTGTATTTTACTGCATTCCTGTTTAAATCCAGATCAGTGGTATAAAAGCAGTCTTTTTTTTCTTTGCATGTCCCCAACGAGGCCGAGATATAAGGAGTTAGGGCTTGAACTGGTCGAACCTTTGAAAGACCAGCCTCGCAAATCCTAACAGCCTCCCATGGTGGATGAGAAGAAAGACGAGGGGGCAGGAGATCCTATCAAAATCTTGCTCGAAGAAGCACTCGAGCGGAAAAGGAACGTGATGATGGATAGCTTTGCGCAGATCCTTCAGCGGCTACCGAGAGGTGACGCATCGGCTTCCAGCAGCTACTCTGGAAACGCCACGCCCTTTAAGGTACAAGGTAATTTTGAAATCCCCATCTTCGAGGGTAAAATAGACATAGATGCCATAGATAAATGGTTAAATCTGCTAGAGGGTTATTTTTCTGTTCATGAATTTTCAAGTCGGGAAAAGATTTTTTTCACTCTTCTCAAAGCAGCCCCCCACGTCAAGGACTGGTGGGAAACCTAATGCAAGCAGAAGGATGAAAGCACAGGCTCACTATTTTCAGCCACACCCACTTGGGATTCATTCCGAGATGCCATCAAGGAGCAGTACTAACCTGTCAAAAGCTATGAGGACAAATACATCAAATGGACCACGCTGCGGCAGGGATGGAACCAAGATGTGTTTGAGTTCACAAACAATTTTCATACCCTTCGCACACAGTTGGGTATCAAAGATTCTGAGCTGCATCTGGTACTCAAATACCACGGTTTCCTACACAGATACATCTAGGAAGAGATGAATTTCTTGAACATCTCCTCACTCGGCACAGCATACCGATACGTTGTCAAAATCGAGAAAAAGTTCAAACAGAAGAAGCGAGACTTTGGGTCTACAAATCCGAAGCCCAAAGGACAAAGCCAAGGCGAGGTGACCCAAGACAACCCGTCGAAGCCGCAAGAAAAGAAAAACACCATGAAGTCAAAGAAGGACACAGGAAAGTGGTGTGAGTTCCATAAGAGTCCCACTCATAACACAAGTGAGTGTCAGACCAAGCAGTCATTGGTGGCTGAGTTGAAGGCTTCGGAATCAGATGCTTGTTCCAACCCTAAGCCAGAACCCAACAAGGGGAATGGCAAAGGGAAGCAGATCATTGATGCGGATCCCAGTGCCATTGTTGCCAGTGCCAAAATCCAGAAAAATGAGCCCGAAGATCCAGAGGAGGGGGAACGTCTTTTCCATTCACAAATGTGGGTGAAGGGTTCACCGCTGCAATTCATTGTCGATAGTGGCAGCCAAAAAAAACTTATTTCAGCAAAGGTCATAAAGCGGTTGGGCCTACCAACTACACCACACCCGTAGCTGTACAGTATCGGGTGGCTTCATGAAGGATGAGATCTCAAAGCTCGCCAGCAGTGCCACCTTCCCTACAGCATCAAGCCCTTCACAGATGAGGTATTGTGTGATGTTACACCTCTGGATGTTTGTGATGTATTATTAGGCCGACCACACTTGTGGAGGCGACATGCTGTGTATGAGTCAAGGCCTCATGCTGTCATTATTTCTTTGAATAATTCATTATACAGGATACCAAAGGTAGCCCCACCTACCGCCACCTCTTTGATCACTCTAAGGAAAGCAGCAACTCATCTCCTAGACCAGGAAATTATTGCATGGTCACTCCCAAAGTAAGGAAGATCGTTGCTACATCATGACCCCCGCAAAGCGGTTCCTTCCACGCAGCAGCAGAAAACAGCAGAGGGATACAGTCATGACATAACACTTAGGAACAAATTCTCCTCACCCACAGGGGTACCACACAAGTTTCAGGTGGGCGACAAAGTTTGGTTACATCTGCAGAGAGAACGCCTTACTAGAACCCATCCGAAACTCGGACCACTTCGACATGGTCCTTACACCAGTACCAAGGCTACGAGAAGCAATGCTTTGAAGCGCAACATTCCTCCATTCCTTCGCTTGCACCAACTGTTCGATGTGGACCATCGTCGACCATGCTTCCCACCATTTCTGGACACATCAGAGGTTGCAGAATAGCTCACCAGAGACCCAGCTCAGTAGAAGCTTCATCATCTCAAGGAGGAACTCAACGCAATGGGGACCATTGCTTCCTAAAGGGGGAGGAATGATCCAGGTGGATGTTGGTGGCCACCCACCTATCCTATTTGGACCCCCACAACTATCTCTTTCAGTCTTTTCAGTTTCCTAAATTGTAGCATAGTTTACTATTTTTAGCAGTTTTTCGGGTCCTGAACTTCTGGAGCCATTTTGAGGCCCTAAACGACATTTTTGGGGAAATTTGTGGCAACATGAGTCCATGGAGCCTACCCAAAGTTGTAGTGCTCGGATAGATCTTTCTAACGAGCTATTGTACGCGTCAAACAGAGATCATATGCCAAAGTTACGACCCCGGGAAATTGATGTACCAATTTACCCAAACGGGGCCCACAATTTGGCGTTTCATCTTCTAGGGTTAGGTTTTGGGATGTGAAAGGTTTTCCATTGTTTCTCAACAATAAATAGGCCTTCGAGCCTCATTGTAACACAAGTTCGAGAACAGTTCAGAGGCATGTAGCCACACATCTCTTCTCAGAGATAAGCTACCATCGCCCTAGATGGTTTATTTCCATTTCTGGTTGTAAGCATATTTCGGTATTTTCCATTAATGAAATGAAGCATTATTTCCGCTGCATCTTTGTGTATATGAATATCTCTGTATTTTATTGCGTTCCTGTTTAAATCCGGATCATATACACAACCTCCATATATGTTCATATCATCCGTATATGCATATTTCTTTCGTATATGTGCATATACATAAGATATGCACATGTATGGAAGAAGCACATATACAAAAGATATGAACATATAAGGAATTTGCACATATACAAAAGTTATTTATCTATGGACGACATGCGCATATATGAACTATGTGCAGATATAGAGGGTGAAGTTCTGCACAACTTCTGTATATGCACAACTTCCATAAGTTGACATATCTTCCGTAAATGCACATATATTTTGTATATGAACATATTTTTTGTATATTCACAACTTTTGTATATGTGTGTATCTTCTGTATATGAACATACCTTCTTTATATGTGAAACTTTCATATATGCGTATACACAGAAGTTGCACACATATGAAAGATATGCACATATATGGAAGTTGTGTATATACGAAGGTTGAAGTTGTGCATGGGTATGTGCATATATGGAAGATATGCACATATACATAAGATATGTACATATAAAAAAGTTGCAGATATACAAAAGATATATGCATAAATAGAAATTGCGCAAATATGGAAGATATGTACATATACAGAATATATGTGTGTTTACAGAAGATATGTGCATATACAGATTCTTGCACATATAAAAAAGATATGCATGTATGAAATATATGCATATACAAATGTCACACAACTTTTATATATGTGTATTTTTTGTATCACATATATTCCATAAATGCACTTATACAGAAGAAGAGAATATATGGAATTTATTCACATATACAAGAGAAGCACATATATGGAAAACATGTTCAAATATAGAAGACATGCACATATATGAAAGATGTGCATATGCAACTCATATCTTCCATATATGTGTAACTTCTGTATATGCATAGCGTCCATATATGCACATATATGGAAGTTGCGCATATATGGAGGTTGAAGTTGTGCATAACTTATTTATATTCATAGCTTATGTATATAGACATATATAGAAGTTACACATATACATAAGACTATACAAAACCTTCACATATAAAGAGGCTTAAGTTCTACAAAACTTCTGTATATGCGTATATATTTCATATATGTGCAACTTCAGTATATGCATATATACAAAATTTGCACATATACAACGTAGTGTGCAACTTCCATAATATGCATATATGGAACCTACATATATGTGCAACTTCTGTATATGCACATATCTTCCATATATGCGCAACTTCTCATATATGCACATATACAAAAGCTTAGTATAGCTAGAAGTTGTGCACAACTTTCATAATATACATACACAAAAGTCTCCATATATGCGCATATCTTTTGTATACGTGCAACTAATGTATATGTGCATATCCTCTGTATATACATATCTTTCGTATATGCACATATTTTTCATATATGCGCATATACAAAATATATGCACATATATGGAAGAAGCGTATATATGGAAGTTTCACATATATGAAACTTGTGCATATATGAAAGATATGCACATATATGAAATTTGTGCATATATGAAAGATATGCACATATATGAAAGTTGTGCATATAACAAAGTTATGTGATTTAGAAGATGTACATATATAGAAGTTGTACGACTTCCATATATGCACATCTTTCATATATGCGCAACTTTTGCATATGTTCATATCCTCTCTACGTGTGTAACTTCTATATATGCACATCTTCCGTATATGCGCATATCCTATGTATATGCATAGATTTCATATATGTACATTTATCATATATGTGCAACTTCCAAATATGTAAAGATATGGAAGATATGCACATATACAAAAGTTGTGCATATACAGAAGATATGCGCATATATGGAAGTTGCGCATATCTGAAGACTGACGTAATATGCATATGCGATAGTCTCTAGATATGCACAGGTTTCGGTTATGAGAAACTTTTGTATATATGCATATCTTTTGTATATGCACAACTTTTGTACATGTGAAACTTCTGTATATGTTTTTCTTTCATATATACACATATCTTCCATATATGTGCATATTTAGAGGTTGTGCTTGTTTCGTATATACGCATATCTTCCATATATGTGCAGATTTAGAAGTTATGATTCTTTCGTATATACACATATCTTCCATATATGTGCACCTTATATATATGTACATATATGGAAACTGTGCATATATAAAAACAATGTGAAACTTCCGTAATATTATGTGAAACTTCCGTGATGTGCATTTGCAACAACCTCCATATATGCACAACTTCCGTAAATGTGCACAACTTATGCATATGTGCAAACTTCCTTATATGTCGATATCTATGTGAGAAGATTCTTAATATGTTTGACCTATGTGAAAATTCCGTATTTGTTGAACATCATAAACTATAGATACAAATTAATGCAACACATATTTTCCTTGCCATCATCCCCTTCATTTTACATATTTATGTTGATTTATTTATTTATCTTTTATTTATTTTTTTATTTTATGGTTTGTATTTATCTTATTGTGAAATTTATACGGGTTTGTGGGTTCTATCAATTGGTGTTTGAACCTAAATCATATACAATCTAGTAATATAATGGTTTTATGTTCTTATAAAAGGAGTTATATTTTATTCTCAATCTTTAGTTGTAGCTCCCTACTTATCCTAGAAGGTCCTCATATTATTTTATTACTTGTTACAAATTTATTGATTATTTTCTTCACTAATGTTTAGTTCTAAGGTTTTAAGTGCATGCTTCTTATTTTCCCTATGAATGTTCTCCTTATTATTTCCTTTCATTTACCTAGCAATTTTTACCATCTTAGGAAACTTACTTATCTTGGAAATCTATTTTATATAGTTTTACTATTTGGGTTCTATTGACAAAGTATGGCACCTCATCGTTTGGTATGCCCACTGAGGCCAAATAGAAGAACCAAGTCAGGCTGGAGCTCAATGCGTACTAGAGCTTAGAGGGAAATCTTTGTGAAAATGAATTGTTCTCATCATATATACATGTTTCATACTTATTTCCAAAGTTTCACACACTATTACACAAGTGTCATCATTATCATCACAAAGTCTATCTTCGGTGCCGCACTTGTCCTAAGTTGCCACAAAGGTTGTTGCATTAAGGGAAGTATGTTCTCATATGTTCTGGGTCATCTATTTTGTGTCACCAAGTGCCCAAGTGTGTGTTCAAAATCAAGTTCTATCATTGTTCACATCAGTTCTATTGATCCCACGCTTAGCCAAATTCTGGAGGATTCCTAGTAACCTAGCCTCATCCAACCTTCCTAAAATACACACTTTGCATCTACAACCCTCAAGCATTTCCCTTGTCTATTGGAATTGTGCAATGTGCAAAAGCCCAACCTCCCTTGGCATCCAAAACTATGCATATGCTTCTCCTAGTGGCCTTTCCCTTAGCCGAACTACATTGCCTCCAGGAAAAATGCAGTTCTATCCTTCAAGCCTCCCTGAGCTGTGCATTGTGAAGTCTTAGTTGTTCTATCCCCCTTGCCCCATCCCACAGCCTCCACTCTTTGCTTGAATTGCACAAATTTTTCCCTCAATGGGCACTCCACAAATATTTCCCTCAGTGGGCATTGCACAATATTATCCCTTAGTCCAACGCAACTGCTGAGCCTTCCCCTTTACCTACTATTGATTTCGGATCGGCCAATGGATTATCATGCAACGTCTTAGACTAGGGGTTTATCATACTAATGTCGTCTTGTCATGAGTGGATTACAGTTACAGATATTCTACCATGCTATGGCAAGATAATGAAGAAGGAGGACATGCTAGATGACACTTAAGGAGCTGAGGAGAAAAGAAAACCATCATATAAGAATATCAAAGAACCCTGGGGTATGATAGAAGATTAGAGATCAAGACTACAAAGGTTTTATAGGCATAAATATAAACAGATAAAGGTCCTTATTCCTGAGAGTGTAAAGTTGTAGGTAGAACAATGTCACAAGACATAGGAAGAGGAAGAGGAAATGTCCTTCATTATATATATCAGTGTGGTTAGAAGTTTAATGTATGCAATGTTTTTTCTAGACAAAACATTACACATGTAGTGGGAGAATTAAGTAGGTATATGTCAAAATTAGGGAAGAATATTGGACAATAGTAAGAAGGGGTTTCAGGTATTTGTGTGGTACTACTAGTTATAGATTATGCTCTAAGGCTGAGATTGGACAGAGGATTGGACAAATTTTTTCTGGCTTGTAGGGGCCGTGTCTATGTGTGGCTATCAACAATGACAACCGGCTATAAGCTATGACCTCCTGTCTGGCTATGATCGGCAGCTATGATCGGCTAGGACTGACATACATTGATTTTTTGATGCATATTGGGGTGGAGATTTAGATTATAGAAGATCTAGAAGTGGGTATGTCCTTAATCTATTTAGAGGACTAATCAATTGAATGTGCAAGAGATACTCTATAGTGCCACTCTCAACTATAGAATATGAATACATGACAACAACTAATGTAATAAACAAAGTAATTTGGTTTTAGAGATTGTGTTCAGGTATTGGGTTGGTGAAATTCACTAGGAGGGTAGATTGTGATATCCAGAGTGCAATATCTCTAGCAAAAATCCCAACATATCATTCCAAGATAAAGAATATTGATACTTAGTATCACTTTGTGAGAGATATGATTGAAAACAAGAAGGTGTTGATGGTGAAAGTGGACACTTTGAAGAATGCTATAAATTCATTAACAAAATATGTGAGCACTAAGAATTTATCTTGGTATAGAGAAGGAATGTGAATTATTAATCTAGATTGTTGATCATATACTCTTGCAACCCCTTGTATACAAAGAAAAAAACAAGTGGAAGAACATTGGATATGTGTTATATTATTTGCACAACTACATTTATGTGTCGTACATTTCACTAGGTGCAAAAAGGGGCACATGGGGATAAAAGTGGGAGTGAAACCCCTCTCAATCAAAGGGTTTGAGGGCAACACCATTGAATATATATATATATATATATATATATAATTGGGTAGTTTTTTGTCTCCAGTTTTGGACAATTTTCAACACACAAATTTTCATTTCTAGCAATGTTGTGGCACATGGTGGTTTATTATATGGTTTTCCTTGTTAGTTTTAAGGAGTTACAATTGTATTCTAATCCAAGATAAATTGATTGATGGTTTGTGGATTCCATATTATATATATTATTTTATTGTTGATGCTTTTCTTACTTCACATGCAACAACATATTCCGCTTCAGCACTACTTAATGCAACATGATCTTTTTTCTACTAATCCATGAAATCATTGCATATCTCAAACTAAAACAACCACCGGTAGTGCTTCTCTCATCAGTCTCACTACCACCCTAATCGGAGTCGGTAAAACCTATTAACTTAACTTCCTTTCCATCATACTTCAGGAAGTGATGAATTGTACCATGTAGGTATCTCAAGATATGCTTGGCAGCTATCCAATGGTCATGACAATGCTCCAACTGAAATTGGCTAAGAACATTTACAAAAAAGCATATATCGGGTCTCATATTCACAAAATACATTACAGAGCCCACCAACTTATGATTTCTTGTAGGATCGATGAGACTAGAGTTAGTGCTTCTCAAATCCTTGAGATTAGTGATCATGGGAGTGGTCATAGTGCTTGGAATCCATCATACCAAACTTTTGTAACGTCTTGATTATGTACTTACCTTGAGCAAGATATATCTCACCTAGTTTCTGGAAAACTTCCAAGCCTAGTTAATAGTGCATGAGTCCCAAGTATTTCATTTCAAATTATACTGCCAACATTTTCCTGCATTCTAGAATTTTTCACTCCACACTTGTAATCGACATAACTTTTGATGAACCTAATCCTTAAGAGATATGTATCCATTCTTGTATACCAAACCATAGGAGCTTGATTCACGCCATATAGAGCTTTCTTGAGTCTGTAAAAATGTGTATCCTTGTTATTTATCTCAAAGCCTTCCAAAAACCAAAGATATTATAGTAGTATACATGGCAGTAGTAGCAATCGTTTATTCATGGTCTATTCCTTGATTTTGTGGGAAACCCCTTGCGAAAAATTTAGCTTTCCCTTTGTCTATGCTTCCATCAACAACATGTATGATTTTTTAGATCCGTTTGGAAGTGACAACTGATTTGTCACTAGGACTAGGAATGATTTACCAAAGCTCATTCTTCATGCTGGATTGATATTCTTCTTGCATCACATTCTTCCATTCTTCTTGATGAGTGACTTCTTCATAGGGAGTTGGTTCTTCTTCAATCAACTTCATCATGTATGTTGCATATCCTGAGTATCTCTTCGGTCCTTTACTTTCTGTGAAAGTTCCTTTAGTTGCTCCATGTCCTTTGGCATCTTCGAGTGTGACTTTTAGCCAATTTGGCCTCTTCTTTGTTTCAAGAATGATTATAGGTTGAATAGTCTCACTTGGTCCTTCTTCTTATTCTTGTTCTTCTTCTTGGTTTGTAGGTGCCCGGTCATGTTTCTATTCTTCTTGAAGTAGCAATATATATTCTTCATCAGATTTGATTGGTATATCCTTGTATCTTTTGTAGGCATGTTTTTCATCAAACATAACATCCCTGCTAACTTCGATTTGTCTTCCTTATTTGATGTAGATTTTATAAGCCTTTGATGAAAGGCTATATCCAATGAAGATACCTTTTATACTTGTATATTTTATCTTCTTTCGTTTACCTTTTGGGACGTGGATGTATGCGGGACGCCCAAAGACTCGAAGATTGTCTACACATGGCTTCTTCCCTGTGAATGCTTCTTCTGGTGTCATATTATCAAGGATTATATGAGTACTTCTATTTTATATATATATCGTTGTCATGGTTTCTTCTCCCCTAAGAAATTTTGGTAGATCTTGATCAAATATCATAGTCCTTGTGCATTCTTCAATGGTTATATTCTTCTTTTCTATTACTCCATTATGCTCGGGTTTGTAAGGAACAATGATCTCCCTCTTAATACTTGCTTCTTTACAATATGTAATCAGTTTTTTTGAAGTGTATTCCCCTCCATTGTTGGATCTCAAGGTCTTTATCTTTCTTTCAGTTAAGGTCTCAACTTCAGATCTAAATTCCTTGAAATTTTCAAATACTTCGTCCTTTGTCTTGAGAAGATAGAGCCATGTCTTTCTAGAGTGATCATCAATGAAGGTCACATAGTAAAGATGACCTCCAAGAGATTTTTTAGACATTGGCCCACACACATCAAAATGAATGAAGCCTAATATCTCCTTAGATCTTGTATCACTGCTTGTCAAAGGTTTCATAATATTGTTTCCCAAAGCACATCCCTTGCATATTCCTCCATGATCTTCCTTGATGTTGGGGATTCCCTTTACCATTTGACTAAGACAGGGTATTAACTTGTAATTATTATGCCCATATCTTCTATGCCAAAGTTCGATAGGGTTTATCTCTATGTGAACTAGGGCTTAAGGAGATGGTATTATAACTCTATATAGTCTTGCTTCACCAACTCCAATAACCTTTACATTTTCAATACTCGAATCCTTTCTCCAAACCAAAACTTTACCATCTACAAAAGAAACCCTATCTCCTTTATCTTCTAAATAATAAATGGAAAGTAAATTATTTTTCAAACCTGGGACATAGAGGATGTTGTTAAGGTGAAACTTTGCTCCACTTTCCAGCTTCAATGATATAGATCCAAGGCCCTTGATTGCACAGTTGTTGTTGTCTCCTAGCTCCACTACATGTGGTGATGATTCCCTTAATAGAATATGAATTTGTCCATTTTCTCCCATCATATGTCTTGAGACTCCTCTATTAATGATCCATGTGTTGTCATCATCAAGTGTACTTGTAGGTGTAGCCAAGAATCCTTCACTCTTAACTAGCCTAAATAGATCGTATATGATCTTTCCAATCCAACTTACTAAAATTTTCATGATATTGAGACCCATATTCAAATAACTTATCGTTGAGGGAGTAACCTTTCCTTCCAAGACTGCTTTTTCCTTCTTCAAATGATAGTTAACAAAGTGATCTTCAACCTTTTTTTACCTTAGCTTTGAAACCCTATTGAGAAATAAATGCTTATAGGAATTACAATTTGATTCCTATGTCTTGATAATTTCTTGTAAGTTATGTTGGATTCTTTTACTTCTTTATTAGTTTATCTTTGGACATCAAGAAATTATCAAATTAATGAATATGAAGACCATAAGAACAAGAGACACAACATGTAGGCACTCAGCAAGGGAAAAATCCCTCAAAGGGGAAAACCTAGTCCAACTCTTCCACTAGTAGATTCATCAAGATTAGACAATACATGGCTCTTTAGACCTAGAAAAAGACCTCCTCCAATCACCAAGTTAGCCCTTCCTTCCAATAGATGATCCTTGTCAAAGTCTCTAACTGAAAACTTCCTAGTGGAAGCTACAATCCAGAATTTCGACCCCTAGCTACAGATTTTCGGCTTTCAACAATAGAATTTTGGACCTGCAGTAGATTCAAAATTTTGGCCCCAACTATGGCCCAAAAACTTCACACGTGCAAGAGAAATGTTTCCCAAAAACTTGATTTAGGTCTTCTCAACTTCTTACTTCCTTTTCAAGCTACTTCACTCTCTTTCTTTGCTTCTCTTTCTTGTAGATTGAACTTGTTGAGTGAGTGCTCCAAATAGGTTGAGTTGCCTCTCTATATATAGACTTTATGCTAGGTCAAATTGCCCTAATGTAGGCCGATTTCATGGGGACAAGGCTGACTTGGTGTGGAGGTGACAAATAATTTTTTGACACAAAAATAATTATTTTTACATGATACAAAAGCCCAAGAAGGGTCTAATACAAGTGACAATGACCCTATTGACTCAAGACAAAATCTAGAAGCCTTAAATGGAGTCTTCGACCTAGAAAATATTGACCCAAGCATGAAACCTATGCCTTAATAAGTCATTTTCTTTAATAATAACATTTTATTTTGACATGTACAATTATGAATACCGACACTAGTTACATTCTTCAACAATCTGTGCACACGTCTGTAGAAAAATAGTAACTAATAAATCTATATATCTAAAAAAAACTCGCATACTATAGAAAAAATATTTCAATATGTTTTTATCAAATATGTTGTGACAAATTATCTATTGGAATATATATGAGAATTTATACATGATTGAAGGTGTCTTAACCATTGTTGTTAATAACCAAAGAATCTAGGTGAAATTTTCCATCATCTCGCTCCTTTGTCGCAACAACTTTATAGGATCTCCTAGTCTATCACCTTTATTTTCATCCACCATGTGGGGTTGCTTGGGCTGGTGAGAATGGTATTATCCAAGCAAAATTCGATACCCTATTATCTATACCTTGACCTTTTCAAGGACATGCATCGAGAAACAAAAAAAATAAAATTTTTGATACTGTTGATCTAGATTGTATAAAAAATGAAACTAAAAACAAGAATATGAATGAACACACAATAATTGCAAAGAGCTCAATAATATAGTAAGAAACAAATTCTATTAATAAATAAAATAGTAAAAAGCTATTAAATACAAAAATAATACAACTTAGTCATAATGGTGGGTAGCCTATCTATGAGGTACACCCATTGTCAACTTGATCATTACAAGAGAACTGAATTTTTCACTGTGCGGCAACAAAGGTAGCCATGGATTCAAACTAGGGTTTCACTCTGGCTCCGTGGCTCATTAACGTCACAAACCATCTAAGTATAACTCTATATTCAAAGTCATTGTCATTTAACAAAAAAAAATCAATATAACAGAGGATGAACACATCTATTATCTTGTAAAACTAAATTAAGGTAGAATTTATAAGCATCCCAAATAGAGTTTGTATATGAAAGATGATCACAAGAAGTTAATGTATCAACTAGACTCTTCATGGCCCACATTCTTTTTCGGCATTTCATTGTCTTGCATTAAAATTTTGGATTTTTACGGATTTTGCATCTTAGGATTTAGTATTTTATGTTAAAAGGCCATTTGATGAGGTTGAGAATGGGTGTAACTTGTAGATAAGCTACCCACCATTATGACTAAGTTGTATTATTTTTTTGTTTAATAGTTTTTTACTATTTGATTTGTTAATAGAATTTGTTTCTTACTAGTTCTTTGCAATAATATAGTAATATCAAATAACTTTAAATATTTAAATTATACTTTATTGGAATATCAAATTAGTTATCTATTTCTCAAACCTTTATATCAAACTAAACCATGTCATGTAAAGGGCAGCCTGCCCAATGGAGCAGGTCCAATGCTTTCAAAAACATTAAAAAAGGGGTTAATAATGTATATGGTATTCCATAATTATGTTAGGTTTTCACATGTCTTGTACTTGAATCAATGTTTCTTTGAAATAACACAAATGAAGATTTCATCTCAAAATTTTCCACTAAATTCCAACGCCACTAAAGATAACTTCAAAATTTTAATTACTTTTGTGAATGTAATTACTTTTGTGAATGTAGTTACTTTATGGAAAAATTGGTTTTATTTTTAAAAAAGGTAAGAAATAATTTCCAAATTACATGTATATTCTTATTTTTTAACTTTTGAAAATATAGTTTATATAAATACTCTCGTAAATCTTTTTACATATGCATTTAAGAACATCAGGTTTTATTTTAATGATAGAAATTGTAATCTATTTAATAAATTGAAATGACAAGAAAAGGAAAGTTATTAAATGAATTTTTTCAATATTATTTTATCTCTATGATAAAAAAGAAGTGAAAGAAGTGTTTTGAGATTATCATAGTTTTGCTGACTTAATGAGATGAAAGCTATTGTACAACTTTTTTTTGTACATCAGATACCTAAACATAACCATGCTTTCAATGGGGGAGAGACTAGCTTCAATAAAGAGAATAGGGTAGTGAGTATTTCCCTTAGTCTTGAGGTTTGAGGTTATAAACTTCTTTTGGATCATTTCAAACTTTCTCCATGGTTTTCTAGATATACTGCAGCTCCAAACTTCACACCCATATAAAATAACAAGCTGATTCTCCACTATTTTCTAAATATACTACAACCTCAAATTTCAAATCCATATAAAATAACAAAAGTGATTTCCTAAATATACAACAACCCTAAATTTCACACCCATATAAAATAATGCCCATATAAAATAACAAAAGTAACAAACCCAGAAATCAATTAACTTACCATTAAGTTTTGAATTTTTATAAATTAAAAAAAAATAAAAAATTATTCCTTGACTTTCAAAACCATTTAACCACATAAGTAAAAAAGAAATTATAACAATAAACTCAATATAAACTGAGAAAATTAAAAAGTGCAAATTTCCACCCCTTTCTTTTGTATATCAAAAAAGATTGTTGAGGGTCGGATTCTACTCTTAATTATCCATATTTCAATATCGTTTGATTGAAGATCATTTTCTTTGGTATGATGTGTTTATTAGACATTGGAAGCAGAAATTATTCAAATTAAACATTAATGCTTGTATACCGAAATTATCATGGAAATCATACCTATATCAAATCATTTAATGATCATATATTAATGTCAATTAAAACAAGAAATATAACTATTATCATCCCAGATCTAAAAATAATTAAAAAATTCAACCCAAAACATCATCCCAAGTCCAGAATTAACAGAGCCATAGGAAAGGTATCGATTGAGAGAGTTTTATAGAAGAAAGGAACATAGACCCTTCGACCAGCGCACGAAACCCTAGTAACAAATGGTGAACAGAAAGAAACTTCACCCATCCAACAATGACATTGCCAATTGTCTCATCTTGTAACTGTTTAGCATACAAAAAATGGTTAACTACTTACCAATAGCCTACCTATTGCAAGAAAACAGAGTGACATCAAGCACTTTGTATTGAATCTGATTATCAGAACATTAACTATTGGGACTTGTCTCTGAACTGAACAAACCATGAATCATTAATGGTCGACTATGATCTCTGTAGCAGGAATAGGAGGAGGAGATGGATGGGTGGATTGTTGTGAGAGGAATTATTGATGTGATCTAGAAAAGAAAGATGGGGAGGCCTCTCCTTTCCATGCACATAAAGGCGCAATTGGTTTTCCAGAGCGATTTCAAATTTGAATTTCATTTGCACACACAAAATTTAAAAACTTTAGCATACTATCATGTATGTTCCATGCCATAACCTCCAAACACATGGCATACCCCATGGTATTGTCAAAGCAATTTCTGAGATCCATCATGTGCACGGTGGATCATGTGGCATCGACATAGGGGAGAGATGTCTAATGTTGTGTAGGGACCAATAATTGATATAGTACTGGTCCCACCAAACCACCAGAAATTGAGACTTTTGCAACCAATATTTAAACAAATATAAATAACATGAAGTATAAATAAGTATTAATTTATGTCCAAAATTTCCCAAAACATTGACTGGGCCCACAACTATCCATAAATAGTATCTTAATACTTAAGAGTGCAAACCATATAGACCCAACTAGAAAAAAGATAAAACCATAAATGCTTCCAAAATGGTCTATTCCAGAAGTACAAAGTAGCAGTCACTTCAACCCCCACTCATCAGAACTGAAGCTTTGTATCCCAAATAAATATCCATACCTGCACATAATAAAAGTGAATGTATGTCAGCCATAACTGTTGTGTTTTTCAACATTTAAACCCCCTATGTTCAATAAATGACACCCAACCCAATGACATTTAAACCCACTTTGTTCAATAAATGACACCCAACTCATTCTATTTCTCATTAAAACAAATCAAAGCAAATGGATCAACAAATAACAAATTCCCAACCATTAGATCACATCAAATTAAATCTAGACCACATATTCAAAATGAAGCCATTGCAATCCATGTCCATCCTTACCACCAATTAAATTCAAGTGCCAAAAACTATAAAAGAAGTTCAACCATTGTTGAAGTTGCATGTTATGCTTTCAAACTATTCACCAACCTTGTAGACAAAACATCAGAGAACAGTTTCCAGTATATCCAGGTTAGTTATATCAATTACAACACATTTTTCTTACAGTTTTGTTTTCACTTATCACAGTTCTTACAGATTCAATTTCATGAAAAACAACACACAACCTACAGTTCTATTTTCATTTCTCACAATTCTTACAGTTTCAGTTCTTACAGATTCAGTTTCAGTTACAGTTTTAGTTTCATGAAAATCAACACACAGTCTAGGGTATTCTCTCTTAGGTCCATAATGTTTATTTTAAGGGATGGATAAAGACTAACAATATAGAAAGCTAATGGGATGATATTAATAATATCGAGTTGGTAAATTGAAAAAAAAAATTGGTAGATGAGACAAATTAATGAAGAAAATGACTCTAGTCAGTACATTAAGAGAAATAGGGTGTCGCTTGTTGCCTTTAGCACATCAATAATGTCATGCTTAAATATAGAAGCAACATGCAACAATAATTTAATTTAACTTAATTGTATACATAGATTTTAATGGTTTATAAAGCATGATAGATAAGGTTTTTTCGAATTATGTTGTATCGATTTTGAAAATATTGAATGGACAATTCACCTATTTCTATGTTCAAACTTATAGACATAATTTAATTTCAATTTAGTGTAAGGAAAGTATTGATTTTATTTGCTTGGTGTGCCTGGAAAGAAAAGTTGTTGTTTTAAAATTTTTTCTACAAATCTTATACCGCTTTATTTATGAAGCAGTAAACTATTTTCTTCGTAATAGAAGTAAACCATGGTCACAAGTTGCCACGAGAACAAAATTTTATACATCTTATCAATTAAAAGGACTGGACATAGTGAAGGCGCCTTAGCCTCCATTCACTTAACACAATAATGGTAGCACCTTAGGTATTGTAGGAGAAGTTTGGTTGCTTGGACATTTCTCTAGTGACATGAAGGCTAAAATAACAACTTATCATAAGATAGCATGCAAAAATATGTAGGAACATGATGATCGTCTCAATTGAAATTTGTTTAACCATAATTTCACAAGGCAATTTCTTTCTGAGAATCATTTTTAACAAAATCTTAATGAAATTTTATAATAATAAACAAAAAATATGGCCCAATTGGAAGATAAGCATAGATTTATTGTCCTTGTGTTGGTTGTAATATAGATCAGAAGCTTCATATGAGTTGCTTAATTAGTGGTCAACTATTGCAATACAACTTTGGGTGTTGGAACCGAAAACCTTGTATGAGGCCACCAATAAACATCATCAAGACTAATGGTAGCATAAACAAGACCTACAAAATAAAGTGAAGAAAAAGTTGAAAGGAAAAAAGGAGGGGGTTTAGATCATTCTTGAAATATGATCAGAAAGTAAACAAAACAATGTACGAGGAAGAAAATAACATAAACACATGAACAAGAAGTAGTGGAAGGGTCCTATTGGAAGGTTGTTGTACACAAGGGGAAACCTATCAGAATGAAGGACCACAAAGAAGGCACAACCAACCTCAAAATATTGCAAATGTGGCAAACTACACCCTCATTACTCCTATTCACTTTATCTAATTTGATATATGAGGTCAATAATTACTCAAAACTTTACAAAATGATAATATGCCTTCGCGATTTAAGAAAAAGGCATGGCCTTTCTTATATATGTAGACAAGATGCAAATAAGAGTTGTAGTTGAAATGAATGTTTACATGACTGGAAACTTCAACTATAAGTGACATGAGGAAAAAATTTGTTATGGTGGCAAAGTTGTGATCAAGAGCGCTTCAGTGGGTCTCAAGTTGGAGCCTTGGTCAAATTAAATACCATGCTTGGTTTGGCCAATGATAACTCCTTGATAGCTAGAGATCCATTTCTGGAGAAGTACATCCTTACAAAAAAAGAAAAACCTAGATAATGAATGTTAAGAGGGATAGGTTGTAGTGGGAGGAACTAGAACTGAATTTAACTTAGAACTTAACTAGATGTTTAAATGAATGGGAGGTTGATTTGAAGACCTACAAAAGAAACACTCTAGTTCACTGAAGGTGACACATGCATGCCCCTCTACCAAACAACAACCTATATTCCTATCTAACTTCACCCTCATTACTAAAGAACAGACTTAGAACAAACCTAGAAGGGATTATGCAAGTCCACTTGGTGAGACAGACGGGGGCCTTGAATGAATTCAATTGTGATAACAAACACGAGTCTAAACAAATTAATTCAAACAATAGTAACTACCAGATCTTCTCATGGTATCTTAATTTTAAAGACAATTTATCAAAACAACAAAACAATATTTTAAGTAGTCAAACCAAACAAGAGCTCTGTTGGGAAATGCATAAAAAAACCAATCAATACAGTCATGGTATTTCAAGTGTAAAGAAAAGTTATCAAAACAACAATCATTGATATTTTTGAAGGTATACAACAAAATGATTCTGTATATTTGATTTTTCAAGGATACTAACATACATGCTGATAATTTCCTATAATAAAGAAGAAGTATTTTTGCCTTGCATGAAAGTATAATTTACAGATATTCTTATCTAAATGCATGCAATAATTTTACAGGTTGTTGCATCTATGGAAAAAGGTAGTTATGTTGCTTGTACAAGGAGAAGTGGCAGGAGAGTGACAAGGGGCACGCAGCTGCGATGCACATCATCTGATGAGGACACAATAGGTGATGTCAATGTCAACAATGCCCCAAGGAACATTGTTGAGGATGCCCATGTGACTGAAGATGATGTTAACACAACATCAGTCACAAAACCACCGTCAACAACAATCCAAGGGGCAAGTTCAACTAGAAATATCAATGCTATAAGAGGATGGAAAAAAGAAGAAATGTTAGTTGCAATTGACGACATAGAGTTTAATGGATACTTAGTTCGGGAATCTACAAAAAAACATGGTATTCCTCCCTCATCAATACATTATTGGATAAATGGACTGACTCGTACAAAACGTAGAGGGCCTCTTACAATTATGATTGAGGAGGAGGAGACCGAGGTGGTTGACTGGTGTAAAGAGATGGCCCAATTGGGACATGGGCTAGAGTTGATACAACTCAAATCCACAGTTTCTCAAATCTGTCAAGGGAGGCCAAACCCATTCAAAGATGGGTTTCCTGGTAAATCATGGTGTTTTGGGTTTAAAAAAAGGCATCTAGAACTTGTATTGTGTACTGTTGAGGGCCTTGTCAGAGACAGAGCATTAAATTTGTGCCCTGCAGTTGTGCAACAGTTCTATGACACACTTTCTAGTGCTTATGATAAACATTCTTATGGAGCAGACCATATATGGAACTGTGATGAAACAGGTTTATAGGTGGGGAGGAATTGTGGCATGCGGGTAATTACCAAGAGAGGGAGCTGAAGTGTGCCAAAGATTTTGCCTAAGAGTAGGGAGTGGAGAACTATTTTATGTTGTGTCAATGCAATTGGTACTTCAATCCCAGGATTTTATCTATTCAAAGCTAAAAATCAATTGAAAAACTATATGCAGAACTGTGAACTAGGTGCATGCATGGCTGCACATCCCCATGCATGAATGACTAAAGAACTATTTTTAAGTTGGCTTTTTCACTTTTCTGCATCAGTACCAGGTGGTGTCTCGCCTAATAATAGACACCTATTGATATTAGATGGCATGGAAGCCACATGGCTGTAAAAACAATTGAGGAAGCAAACAATTTAGGCATCAACCTGTTGACATTACCAGCTCATACCACTCACAGGTTGCAACCCCTTGATGTTAGTGTGTTTGGCCCTTTCAAGAACTATTCTAGGTCAGAGCGTGCTACATGGATGGCAAAGAATCCATGGGTTGAGGTGAAAAGGTTCGAGCTAGCAGAGCTTGCAAGTAAAGCTTTTAAAAGGGCTTTGACGCCATTAAATATCAAGGCTGGATTTAGGAGGATAGGAATCTGGCCACTGAACTATAATGCTCTTATGCATGATACTGGTTGTAGCCAAGCATTTCGTGTGGATGGTTAGGAAGAAGGGAATGCCCAAACAGGTGTTGAAGTGCAAGAAGTAGACGACCAAGATGATGTTGTTGCAACTGGTAATATGATTTTCCTCTCTCAAGGACACTTATATGATGAAGATGATGAAACTGTATGTGAAACACAATATAGCCATGAACAAATTCGTAGTAACATGGAGATTGTTCCACCAACTCAAGAACATGAAACTCCTATTGTTGATATTGTTAATGACATTGTTGAACATGCAGTTGACAATGACCAATTGACATTGCCAAGCCAAGTAACCCCACCTTCATGGCTAGCAGAAGAAATGATTAATATGAATGCTCATAGTGTCTCAACAACCAATAAACAAAGCATGAACATGCCCTCACAACTAGTAGAATTGAATAGTGAAATTGTTCATTTTTTGTGGACAACAGATCAATGGAAGAAGATGAAGCACAAAATGAGGCATGAAATGAAGATAATGATATAGTTCAACCATTTCCATTAGATACTGAAAGGGATGTACCAGACAATGACATGCAGGTGGGACAGGTGGAGAAGATACTTGGCTGGTTCCTAAAGCTATCAGTAGAGAGAGTATCAATGAAAAGAAAGGAAGGTGCACCAGGTAGTCTTCGTTTGAGCCGAAGCTCATAGTTACTCACCTCAGAGGACTATATAAACCTGTTAGTTGAGTTTGAAAAAAAGAAATTTGAAATGCAATAATTAAAACAAAAAAAAGGATCTAGTCAAGGAGAAGAAGGCAGCAAGCACTGGTGCACCGCAACGTCGAGCAGATGAAAGGATTGAAAGAGATAAAGCAAAGCAAGTTAAGGACCAGCAAAAACAAATGGCAAGACAGGAAAAGGAATCAAGAAAGACACAACAAATGCTTGAAAAGGAACAAGGGATGATCAATACGGTTTACAATGGTACAAGCATAGCTGATGAAACCAAGATTATTTCAAACTCATTGGACTCCATTGTAGATAATACACCATTATTCCAAGATCTCATAAACATTCAAGTGCCTCACTATCAAACTAAGGGTTTACCCACTTTCCTTATTCCTACTAGAGTTGGTGTCAATTCTATGTATGCTCATTACACACCTCCACTTAATGCAGGGGTCAGTAGTGCAAATGTGAGGTATGGGTAATCAATACCTCCATGGTTGGAAATACAAATTGGACTCAATCATATGGCAGTAAGCAACCATTTCCTAATCAACCCTTTTTAGGTAGGCCAACCTACCTGGATCAAGAAGGTAACTCAGGGAGTTTTGGCACTAAAGATTCTCAGTGCCATAAAGAATAGGGGTGTCATATGCTTTTGGTCATAACCACATTATGATGTGGATTTTGGATGGATTGTATCTTTTTCTTATCATAGAAACATTTTGGCTTACAACCTAGGTTGTTTTATTTCATACTGTGTGCGAAATTGTAGCCAAAATCCATTTTAGAAGGAACATCTATAGTCTATTATAATGTAGAAATCTTACAAGATTCTCAGGGCCATAAAGAATAGGGGTGTCATATGTTTTTGGTTGTAAGCACATTATGATGTGGATTTTGGATGGATTGTATCTTTTTCTTGTCACAGAAACATTTTGGCTTACAGCCTAGGTTGTTTTATTTCATACTGTGTGCGGCACTATAGCCAAAATCCATTTTAGAAGGAACCTCTATAGTCTATTATAATGTAGAAATCTTACAAGATTCTCATGGCCATAAATAATAGGAATGTCATATGTTTTTGGTTGTAACCACATTATGATGTGGATTTTGGATGGATTGTATCTTTTTCTTGTCACAGAAAAATTTTGGCTTACAACCTAGGTTGTTTTATTTCATACTGTGTGCGACATTGTAGCCAAATTCAATTTTAGAAGGAACATTATCGCTCTGTAAATTTATTGCTTTGAAATGCTAACAACATTATGGTTCTATGCATTCACTACATTGAAAAGCCAACAATAGCTTGGTTGGTTATAAAGCAGTTTTGTTTGCGAGCTAAGCACAAATGTTTATAAAAAAATGATTAATAACACTGAAAAACTATTTATTACAATGGAAGAAATATAGTTTGTCCTGGTTAAGAATCTAAACAAGGATCAAGTCTTGACCTGCCTATCTATTGTAGTGGAAGAAATATAATTTGGGCTGATTAAAAAACCAAACAAGGATCAAGTCCTAACCTGCCTTTCGTTATTGGACTGCTCTCCTATTGAGTTACATGACTTCTTGATCAGGCCTGAGCCATGTTTAGGTGTGGATTGAAAGTCAAAAACCTCCCCTCACTCAATATTCATAGTTAAGATTTAGCTATAAGAAACTCATAGCATGCAACCATGGTTTCCATAACATGAATAAATTTAAATTCCAAGATCAAGCAAGTAATATTCATCTAGTGATGTGCAATAGTACCTAATCACAAATGTTTATAAAAAATTGATTAATAACACTGAAAAAACTATTTATTACAGTGGAAGAAATATAGTTTGTCCTGGTTAAAAATCTAAACAAGGATCAAGTCCTAACCTACCTTTCTTTATTGGACTGCTCTTCGATTGAGATACATGGCTTCTTGATCAGGCCTGAGCCACATTCAGGTGTGGATTGACAGTCAAACACCTCCCCTCACTCAATATTCATAGTCAAGATTTAACTATAATAAACTCATAGCATGCAACCATGGTTTCCACAACATGATGAAATTTAAAATTCCAAGATCAAGCAAGTAATATTCATCTAGTGATGTGCAATAGTAACTAATCACACATGTTTATAAAAATTTGATTAATAACATTGAAAAAACTATTTATTACAGTGGAAGAAATATAGTTTATCCTGGTTAAAAATCTAAACAAGGATCAAGTTCTAACCTGCCTTTCGTTATTGGACTGCTCTCCGATTGAGATACATGGCTTCTTGATCAGGCTTGAGCCACATTCAGGTGTGGATTGACAGTCAAACGCCTCCCCTCACTCAATATTCATAGTTAAGATTTAGCTATAATAAACTCATAGCATGCAACCATGGTTTCCATAACATGATGAAATTTAAAATTACAAGATCAAGCAAGTAATATTCATCTACTGATGTGCAATAGTAACTAATCACAAATGTTTATAAAAAATTGATTAATAACACTAAAAAACTATTTATTACAGTGGAAGAAATATAGTTTGTCCTGGTTAAAAATCTAAACAAGGATCAAGTCCTGACCTACCTATCTATTGCAGTGGAATAAATATAATTTGGGCTGGTTAAAACCAAACAAGGATCAAATCCTAACCTGCCTTTCGTTATTGGACTGCTCTCTTATTGAGATACATGGCTTCTTGATCAAGCCTGAGTCATGTTCAAGTGTGGATTGACAGTCAATCTCCTCCCCTCACAAAATATTTATAATTAAGATTTATCTATAAGAAACGCATAACATGCAACCATGGTTTCCATAACATGATGAAATTTAAAATTCCAAGATCAAGCAAGTAATATTTATCTACTGATGTGCAATAGTACCTAATCACAATTTTTTATAAAAAATTGATTAATAACACTGAAAAACTATTTATTACAGTGGAAGAAATATATTTTGTCCTGGTTAAAAATCTAAACAAGGATCAAGTCCTGACCTACCTATCTATTGCAGTGGAAGAAATATAATTAGTGCTGGTTAAAAAACCAAACAAGGATCAAGTCCTAACTTGCCTTTCGTTATTGGACTACTCTCCTATTGAGATACATGGCTTCTTGATCAGGCCTGAGCCATGTTTAGGTGTGGATTGACAGTCAAACACCTCCCCTCAATCAGCATTCATAGTCAAGATTTAGCTATAAGAAACTCATAGCATACAACCATGGTTTCCATAACATGATGAAATTTAAAATTCCAAGATCAAGCAAGTAATATTCATCTAGTGATGTGCAATAGTACCTAATTTTGATTGGGAAAATTCTGGATAGTACATGATGATACTGATAGACCTTGGCAGCCTCTTAATACTATTTTTCAACATCTCAATTATGTCAATATTGTTGAATCCGCAAATCAGCCAGGAACTCAGCCTACCGAAACCTCGAAATTTGGACCATATTGATGAGTGCTTTGAAAAGTTAAGTAGTTGAAGATTCAGCTGACTGAATCAGGAGATCAATATGTCAAATTACACAAAACTTACATCAATCAAGTTTTTCCTGATGTTTATAAGGTTTTAACCTCTAATATTTTTCACTGTGCAATAGTTCTCCTGATAATTTAAACTCCTTTTTTTCTATGGGTCACTAAAGAAATCAACTGTCAAAATTTTAGAAAATGTTGCCATTTCAGCATCAATAAATTAAAAAAATTGTCAGCCTCTCTCAATAAACTACATATTTAATTTTGCTTCTTAAATTTATTTAGCGTGCCAATTAGAAAATTTATGGCAAAAAATAACCCTTCCCAGTATAACAAACTAGCAAGAAATGTCCAACAAATGCTTCAAACCCGTAAACCCTCAAAACTCTAAACCTGCAAAACCCTTTGAAATCCTGAAACTCCAAGAGAAAAAATAACAAAAATTCTAATAGGAAGGTGAGGTGTTGAAAAACACAGTGGCAATGGCTGGTAGGATTTTTCCTACCGGATAGATGTAGAAGCCATGTCCAAGCGTCTTCCATGTCCAGACCTTCTCCAAAGCTCGCCAGACATACAACCAAATTGGAAAACGTGAAAAAAGTTGGAAATTATCCAATGGCATAAATATTCACAAACATTTCAAAAGAAAAACCATAAAAACCTGTAAATTTCCTGTAAATTTACCTTCGACCTCGAACTGGCTAGAAATTGGTACTGGCTCCTCCCCAAACAACAGTTTGTGTGAATAAAACAACCACCAAGATATTTGTAAACCCCCGACGGTCTTGAATGAACAACAATTGCAGGCGGAATGAAACAAGAACAACAAAAACCTTGTTCTGTTAATGAGAGCGTGCAAGAAAACTAGCCTGGTTAGTAGGTCAACAATGGTGGACAAGGCACACAGGTAATGGAGTCGTCCCATTCCATCGTCGGTGGAGGGCTTCGCCCAAACACTGGACCTGAACAGAAATACATGGAGCAGAACAAACATCGCGGAAAACAGGTGGAAAAAACCGAAGGAAAGGTCAAAATTAGGTTTTTGAAGGGAAGACACCCACCACAACACGTGGAAGGACATGTCGGGCAGGTGTTGTACATGTGAGAGTGGAACCCACATTCCCGTAGCAAAGGTGGAGGGCAGGGCCCATATGTAATGGCGTCCCTCCCCTAAACCATGGTTGATGAATGCAAATACAAACGCATGGCGTACCCCATGGTACTATCAACAAAATTTCTGAGATACATTATGCGCATGGTGGATCATGTAGCATTGACATAAACCATGGTTGATTTTATGAATGTGAATAAATACAGCGACGTCAACACATTCTCTTATTAATCAGAATCTGTTAGCCAAGGAAATGATGCACACGAGTTGATAGCCAAAGCCGATGTTAGAACCCGTCTCCCAAGACTGTCCTTAGAGTCTCTTAATGGATCTATAGCTTGGAAATATTGGTTGCCATAACTTCCAGCGAGCATTGAAACGAACTCCGAGATACCCATAGGCCATGGCCATCCATCGGGTCACCTCTGCGTATCAGATTAATTGTCATCACCACCAATCATATCACAATTAAGATACGCATAACATAATGGACGCACAATTTGAATTCTCTGAATGTGAATTAGAAAACTCGCCCAAACAACAATTTGAAATTTGAAATTGGGCTACTACTGAAAATGCCAAAAAACTATGATATACATACAATGTACACCTACATGTAAAAAGTAGAGGGATAGGTCCTCAATCATTTGAAATTCTACTACTAATTCTTCATGTACCTGATGCACGAGAAGCAATTACTTAAAGGCGGAGTTGGGATACGTTATATCATTGAGCTCTTCAATGACCATCTCGTTTTTCGCAACTACAAAAAGTGCTCCACCTGCATTACATTTCATCCCAAAGTGGTCCTTTTCTAAGTTGAGCTTCAACCTTCTAACCAAGAACTCATAGTGATGCACCAACAATCTACTCAGAGTGCCCCTCAATAGTTCAACAACATCTTCGAATGGGAATTGAGCATGATGAGATCAATCAGTTTCACCACAGGAAGCTTGTCTATTTATTGATATGTTCCACCAACATTATTTGAAATTGTCATGGTGTTCTATTTACTTCCTCATAGGGCATATTGGAAAGTTGGGATCATCCATGGCCATTTGTTAAAGTTCAAAATAATTTTATTGATGTTGATGCATAAATATAGTATGCCCTATGCCTGGATGGGATTTATGCTAATATTGGTATGGGAATACAGTTGATATGGTAATATTGGTATAGAAATACAGTTGATTACATATATATGGTAATATTGGTATAGAAATACAGTTGTTCAAACAGAGCTATGTAAATACAACAGATATCAATAAGCTTAGGGCCTATTATATCAATCCTTACTCTGTTATGGGTATCAATATATTCTTTTAATTAATCTTCACCGCAAAATGATTCTTTGATATTTAACTTATCTAGAAAACCAATTATAAAAATATGATTAAAGATTTTATAATTTGATTAAATTAATCATGATTTAAATAAATATCATGTCATTTAATACTAGGGTATTGGGATTGCCATAGCCTTGGTAATTGCTTCATAATATCATATATACTAGAAGGCTTGATTTTGTATTATGGAAGGAAAATATGATGGATAAGGATAAATCAAAGAATTTCCTATTGCGAATATGACCAAATTAGGTTGTTTGTGCAACTAATTCTCTAGACATCTCAGGCGGACTTGTTGCCATGTGGGATCCAAAATAGTTCTCTCATGCACATCTGCATCCTAAATCTATATGCTCCATCTAGTAATAGACAAGAATTTTGGTAGAGACTAGATGTTCATGGACTATTAGACTTATACTTTCTTATTGTTGTAGGGGATTTGAATCTTACCATGAATGCAGGGAGATTTGGGGTCAAAAATCCAAATTGGATTCACTAGCTGGGATTTTCATTGATTTATTTTCCCATAAAATTCTTGAGGATATAGCCCCTTGCCCCTTATGTCCTATTTGGAGGAATGGGTGCTCTGGTGTTGAGAGCATTGCAAAAAGGCTTGATGTGTATCTTGTACATAGTTTTGTATACAATATTAAAACATCTGGTGACATGGTCCCTATTTTCTGGAGTGTCAAACTAGGATGTCATTTTTATGAAATGGAATGGTGAGCAAGAAATTAAGGAACTGCCATTTAAATTCAATCACATGTGGATTCAAGACAAGGAACTATTGGTCCTTATATGGATATCTTGGTTGGGCCCACTAGAGACAATGCAAAACAAGATGATGGATAAGGTCTCATATAAAATATGCAGGTTGAAGTCAGAGGTTAAATCATGGGTTTGTCAACATAAGAAGACACTCTTTAGAGTTGTCTCTCATAGAGAAATAAATTGTTGAATTTATGGATCCTACATGTTCTGATTTCTTCTCTAAACAAATGAAGAAGACAATATTGGATATCACAACCAAGAAAAATCATATTTTAAAATATCAGGATGATGAATAGTAGAAAAGAAAAGCAGAATGGCTTGGGTTCATGGTGGAGGTAAGAATACCAAGTTCTTCCATAAGGTTGTTTCTAAAAGGAAAATCTCAAATACAATATGGTATATCAACAATGAGGAGAATAGAATTCTTACGTCTATGAAAGACATCCAACTAGAGGTTGTCTATTTTTTCAATAAGCAATACATGGCCTTTGAGGCCTCCAACTTGAAGATCAACTGGAATTGGTCAACTTATTTCCATGTATGGTAAAGGAAGAGGATGTTACGCACATGGACAGACCCATCACCATTGATGAACTACTTGTTGTACTGAAAGAATTTGTGAAGGACAAAAGCGTGGGTCCTGACAAATGGTCGGTGGAACTATTTTTTCTTCGAAGAATGGGATTAGATCTCAATGAGATGGTGGAAGAGTATCGTTTTCTAGGCTACATGTCAAGTGTTATTAATGTCACCTTTCTCACACTTATTCCTAAAAAATCCAATTCATCATGTTTTTTTTTATTATAGACCTATCTCACTTTATAATGTGATATAAAAAATGATATATAAAATTATTGTTAACCAAGTCAAGTAGACATTGTCTGAACACATCACTATAGAAAAAATTGGTTTCCTTGCAAGCAGAAGGATCTAAGATGTTGTTGGAATCACACAAGAATACATTCATTCCATAAAAATTCTCAAACTAAAAGTCTGCATGATGAAGATTGACCTTATCAAAGCCTATGACAGAGTTGACTAGGATTTTCTCAAGTTGATTCTGCATAAAATTGGTTTCCCATGTGTTTCCGGGAAAACTAGTGTCTATTCGATCTGCTAGTCCCACTAAGACAGGTATCTATCTTAGAAACAAACAATTCAAAGTAACTTGTGTTTTCCTTTATGTATGATAGATAAGAGAGAAGCATAGAGCACCAACCTGAATCTTTTGCGTGGCTCCTTACTTGTTTCCTCTCTCCTTTGATAGAGCTTGCCACTCTTTTCTTAATTGTCTCGCTTTAAAGAACACCTGTAGAGGAAAAGAAACAAAACACCATCAAAGCATAGAGATCTATGATACCATAAACAATGCAGAATCAGAAGTACATTAACCATAAAATTGCATTCACAAATAGCAAGATTCACAAATACACAAGTATATGGAGGAAATCTCAAATAACTTTATTGATAGTAGAAGTATAAGAGAGGATTACAACCCAGCTGTCTAATCCAACATCATCCTCCCAACATGAAAGCCCTCTTCACCTCATGAAAAGCAAGATCACCCAACAATACAATGTCTCAAAGAGAAACCAACATCACTTCCTTACAAATTACAAGATTCCAGCCTCGAGATCTCTATGATGATGGATCCATATATAGATATTGTAGAGGGGTGAGTCAGCTTCTGGGTTTTTGATTAGTGTTATTTCACTGATAGTTCTTGGTTCCACTTGGAGATTTCATGATCTCTTACTCATCCCTGGGTGAATTCAGAGAGGCAAGTGTCATATGAGAAGTTTCTAGAAGATTATTTGGGTTTCCACTTAGCAAACTGTCTCTGTCATTTGTCTACTCTCGCCCATCATACCCCACAAAAGGCTCTTTCAGTATGCATTGCACCCTAAGCATGGAGCAGTCTGTATGGGTCAATTTTGGCCAGTTCTGAGTAGTTTTTTAGGTGGAACTTCTGGGAAATGATGTAATCAGTTGACCATGATCATTTAGGGTGTGAAACAACACTTTTATGGGTTTAAAATCCCTTGGTTTATTGACATATGTGATTGGGGTTGCAGTGCCCAAATATGTCTATAACAGTTGCCCCCTAAAGCATGAGATCATAAATCTTCTGATGGCGGGTGAAATGCTTTATCATGAGGATCCGAGGTCTTCAAAATGGAAGGTGACCTGTATAAAATACAATATAATACATTTCTTCATATTATTTTCATGATCTAGCTGAGGTAGGCATTCCCATGCTCATTTTTATAAATTCATTTTCATGTACATAGGACAGACAATCGTTCGCTGTTACAGACTGGTGATTCTTGTAGAGCCATCATCCCTTAGCTTGTATGATCATCTATGCAGCTATGGTGTACATTTTATGTCTTTATTTTCCTAAATATATCATAGCTCAGATGGATGAAACTAGATCCGGGGTCTTCAAACTCATTCAATCTTCGCCTGATGCACAAGTCGATCCATGTGAAAAGATGTTCTAAAGTCGAACATGGAAAGACATCGCTTGATTACCAGCCAATGATGTAAGTTGTTAACAAGCACGAGAGGAATTGCCGATAATGATAATGACCCTCAAGGTACTACAGTACAATTCACGTGGTGTGAATAGATGAGTCGATGTCGAACACTATGCAAAATCTTTCGGTCGAAGGCCATTGATGTAAACCTGTTGCCGAAAGTGAGAAACTTGCCATTGAGGCATGCAAGCTTCAAAGTATTGAAAGGGTTGTTCCTAAGTCAAATTCTTGGATAATGAGCTAATGTTGACAAGAAGTGACGCATCATAGGAGGGCCTTAATGAATCCCACATCTACGACATGAAATGAAGAAAATGATTTTCTAGAGGTGAAAACAATCTGATGATACAAGGTTCAGGAATGGCGGTCATGAAAAATGGAGAGTGAATGTATTGCAGTGGATGAGGCGTTAGTTGGGTGATGAATTCTCAGAATGGCTTCTCTTGAACATATTGGTGACACTGAGATGGATTGGTAGCGTTAACCCCAAAAATGGATGGTACGAAGGACCAATGGTGATGTGACCGGTGAACGAAATAACCCAACCTGACTCAATCATGGTGATGGAGTGAAAGTGTCATGTTCAAGAGTGAACTGCCACCAATAAATTTCTTCGAGTTTTCTTCCCTTTTTCCCCAATCATTGTTGGCCAGTACCTCTTTATTTTTGTCAAGCTTGAGGAGGATAAGATATGATTTTTCTATAATTTCCTTTCGGGCAAACCTGTCGCTATGTTTTAGTGAGCCTAGCGATAGTGAAACTCGCTCTTGTCTGGATGGACAAGTTTGTCGCTATTATTTTAACGAGTTTAATGACAAAGATAACTTGGTCCTTTTCATGTTTAGAGAGTTTGAAAAGAGACGGAAAGGAAACTCCAGCAGTCCTTTTTCGTGGCATAATCCCTTAAGTCTAAAAAAGTATAAAATAACACAAAAGGGATAACTTTTCGATTGCTTTAGTAAGCCGAATAAGACAAGTTCTCAATTTTTTTGTGGAATGATCCCTAGGTCCTAAAAGACTAAAATGTAGAAGAGGGATGGTGCTTCCCCTTACTTTAACGAGCTGGAAAGGTCGGTAGCTCGGCAATCTTTTCATATTTTACGACTCTAAAAAGAGCTTAAAAGAGACTCATTTTTTGAGGAACGAGTGATGTTTT
>APFE031275345.1:0-15791 GCA_000404065.3 Pinus taeda | reverse complement strand
GCTCATCACAATTACAAAAAAAATGCACTAAAATCTGGCGCTAAATCTGGCGCTAATCGCTGGTTTTGTTGTAGTGTTCTTGGTTTGCAGGGAGGTATTTTGCAATTCACGGTTGCCTGGTAATACTATTTACCTAGATCATCTAGAGTAATCATTTGATCTTTTTGACTCATTACAATTAAAAGATCATTCGAACACTTGTCCTTTCGAGCTCGTTTCCAATCGAAAGTGATAGAGTCATCTTTGTTTCTTTCTCGACTCTTAAAAAATGAAAGAGCGCCAATCTTTTATGTAGCTTAATAATTGATTAACGATGGTCCAAAAACACCCTGTTAGTCTTTTCTGAGACCAAATCGTGAGTTTCCCTTAAAAGAACATTTTAAAGCCTTGAAGTTAATTGTTCTGTCGACTAAGACAAGGTCATTGTGCTTGAACCATCTGGTTCACCCAATTCCTCTTCCTCTCCTCCATCTGAAATATTGACTGAGGAGTCATTTCTTGAGTTACCAGAGTCACCCGAGAACCAAGATGTTGAACTCACAATTGTTCTGAGCATTCAACCCTTGTCATCTCATCCTCCACCTACTTTTGATACTAGGTCATCTATTGATCTTGGCTCGTAATCTCCAGACAATCCCATTTAAACTCCAGAGAACTTGCCGATCATTGACGGTCAACTTGGACTAGTTTTTACCCTTTGAACCCTCTGTTTGACCCTATTGTGATATCACTACAACATCATTACAGTTCGTACAAGCAGCTGGGTGTTCCTTTGGAACTATCCCCTCATACTCATTCGACCATTTGTCATCGTTTGTTTTCAAACATGGAACTCGAAGGCGATGCTCCAGTCACATCTTCGAATGAGTCTAAAGTTTCTACTCCACACACTGTTGAGGGGGAAGAATTGCAATTGCAGTTTCATCCTGAGGGTTTCCCTTTTTCAAAAGGTATTTCCCGCCAGTTTCCACCCAACTATGTGGCTTTGACGTAGTTGGTTTCAGGTACACCTAGTGCGTCATCACTTTACCATAATCTTGTATGGGCGTCAGGCACCAAGCCTACTTTAGGTCCATTCGTTATGAACACGAATTCCCAACATGCTGTTACCTTAGTCCTAGTGCAACCCACCATTCCAAATACTCTTGTATCATCAATCCCAGTTACCCGTTAGGCATAGCTGATAGTTTCAAAGATTGTCCTGTCAGTTCCTCTGTCCCGCTAGTTAGTGGCCAGGTTATGGGGGGAAAAACCTAAATATTTCTATGGTGTTAGGTGCCACTAATGTGAGTGTCAAACAAGCTCATATGCTTGGTATAAAACCAACCTTCTTCTGGTATTATTTATAACCCTACTGATCCTACTGGATCAACCAATGTCTGGTACCAATAGTTCAGAATCCCATTGGTCCATCTGGATCAAGCAATGTTTAGTCTCAGTAGCCCTGTGGGGCTCAGGTCCAATACCAAAATCCTTACGTTCGATATGATTCTCAAGGAATGGTTAATCAACCTTACACCCTCCAATTTGTGTAGTACATCCAGCCTGTCGATGGCCAGATTCAGTTCGGTAATTTCCATGGCACTGTTCAAGTACCGTTGCAACAACAAGGATAACCTCTACAACAACAAGGGAAACCTTTGTTGCAGCAAGGGATCTCCACGCAACAAAAAGGGAAAATTATCCCGTAGCAAGGTCAGCTGTAATAATCACAAGGTTAGCCTTTGCAACACTTGTAGCAAACCACACAAAAACAGATGTAATATGCTCCGCACACCTCTTAACCCATGTCCTCGCAGGGCCAACCTCTACAGCCCTAGGGACAAATTTTGCAACCACAAGGTCAACCCTTGTAACAACAAAACCAACCAGGGCAACAACAACCCTTGTATACATATGAACAAGGTCAACCCTTGCAGGAGCAAGGTCAAGGTCAAGCCCTGCAACATTAGGCTCAAAATCCTCATGTCCCAGGTCAATAGGTTCAAAATCCTACTAGTCAAGGGCATCAGGTACAAAATCCCTATGTCCAAGGGCAACATGTGTATCAACCTTATGCCCAAGGACTATAAGTCCCCAACCCTCTTGTTTAGGGACAACATGTTCATCGGTCGTATGTTCAAGGACAATAGATCCCATATCCATATGTCCAAGGTCAACAGGCTCAACAACCTTTTAATCCATATGTTGCTTATCAACAACCTATGGTTGGACAGTTCCAAGGTATTCAAGGTCAAAACCCTCCCTATGGTCAAGGTAATCAACAATGGGGGCTGCCTCATATGCCATATGGCCAAAATCCCCCATTGTGGGGCCAATATCCTTACCAACAGGGATGGGCTCATCCCTATGGCCCTGCTTACCTACCTCCCATGCCTTTTAACACCCAATTACCTTTCTTGGCTACACTCGAGTTGCCATATGTATCTCACCTTACCAATGATCTGATCCTTCATTTTCCGTATTGGCCTCTAGTGGCATCCAAGATATGAAGTGATTGCCCAAAGTTTGATGGGAAAGCTAAAGAAGATCCTCATGCCCATGTGATGACATATCACCTTTGGTGCTTGTTGAACTCATATGTGGACGATTTTATTCGTCTCCATATTTTCCAACAAACCCTCACGGGTGCTACAGCAAAGTGGTACATCGAGCTACCTCGAAGTACTTACCATGAATTTAACTCTTTAGCCATGGCTTTCCTCATGAATTTTCAGCTGCTAGTTTGCTATGAAACTGACACCTGTTTTCTCACACTACTTAAGCAAGATACTACAACACACATCTCTAATCACATCCATGAATAGAGACATAGACATCAGCTGATCAAATTCAATATTGCGGATCAGTCGTGCACTGAATAGTTTACCAAATCATTCATATCCCCAATTTCTCGCGATATAGCTATGGGTGGATGCATTACTGAAGAACAGACCATCGCTCGTGCCCAGTACTTGGATCTAGTTTACTCTTAGTATAGAACTTTATACAAGTTATTACCTAATGCTCCGCGACCATCATTTGATCTTGCAACATCAAAGTCACCAGCTATTCCTCCCATCGATGGAGTTATTGGTTTAGCATCCCAGATCCCTACTAAAAATTCTTCCAAACAGAAGTCAGTCTCAAATGCTATTCCTAATGTTTCATCCCAAAATCCACCTAGACCTGACAAAACCTCATAGGTCCATGCTATCTATTCTACTGCAGCAGACAAATCCTCGAAAGGAAAGAAGAAAGGAAAAGGAAAAGGCAAAGCTAAAGCCAATGCCTCGAAACAGGGTCCTCCCAAATCGTTTGCTGCCAAATCTTCGTAATGGAAACCTAAGTATTGCTACCTCATTTGTGAGGAAGATCACTACATTAAGGATTGTCCCCAATGATCCGAAGTTAGTCGCCTGCTCAAAGGGACCCCTGCTATCCTCAAAGATCCATTTCAGTCTCAGTAGACCCAAATGGTAGACCAACCCCAATCTACTTCCTCTGGATCTTAAGTGTTCATGATGAGTATGTCTATTATTGTGGCTACTAGGTTGAAGGACTATCAAACTCTTGCTCCGCAAGCTAGGAAAGAGAAAGAAGCTTCACCTTCTTCTTCTACCCCGAGTTTTGGCCCTCTACATATTGAGCGCCCTAACCCTGATTCCACTATACGACCACTCTCTTGACGTGTGCTGCGGAAATCGTTGTATAATCGCAACGCTCGATCTGCTCAGCACTACAATATTATTGAGGATTTGGCTCAGGCACCATCATCCATGTCGACTCTCGAGGTGCTCCAAAGCTGCCCATTACAGAGGAAATCATTGTTGTCAGCTATCGGGGGTATTGATCCCACTGATTCCAATTTGATATGTTTTGATATAAAGAACCATGTACCATGGCTCCCTCACCAAATTTCCTTTCTTATTAAGGTAATCACCAATGAGAAGACCATCCACCGAATTGTCATTGATGAAGGTGCTTCCACCTGCATCATGTCAACCACATGTTGTAAGGCTATTGGTTCTCCTGCTCTGAACCAATCTTTGAACACTTTGAAAATTTTCGATGGGTGCAATTCACCACCCTACGATGTCTTACCTAACCTTACAATCACCTTGGGAGGCAAGATAGTGCAAGTCAAGGTTGAAATTGTTGACGCTAATATCAATTATAATCTTCTACTCGGCTGAAGTTGGACTCATGCCATGCATGCCGTGGCCTCCTATTTATTCCGTGTGATTCATTTTCTCCATCAAGGGAAGATTTTCACTGTTGACCTACACTCTTTCTTTGTCTCTTCCTCCTCGAATGGCAATGTTCCATACATCAAGCACACTGGTGCTCCCTATGAGAGTGTGGGGGTAGGTCTCTTCAAAGATTCAGCCTTAATAGGAATTTTTCCACTTCCACCTCCTCATGTTGCCTCTGTCAACATGATCTCGGTCAAATCTGACCCTTGGGTCATACATGCACAAGATCTTATTGATACCTAGGGCGAAGTTATGTTGCTTAGTCTTGCGAAGTCAATTACATGGAAATTGTCTCGGCTTCAAACTCTGCATCCTCTGATTCTCACATGTCGAAGACCTCTCTTGATACGTACTCTCAATCGTCGTGGCTTAGCACTTTGGAATCACTTGATCCCTTAATCGAGACCTTCCTTGCTGATGGAGGTATCATGGAAGTCATGTCTCTCGAGGAACCACCTTGGATCGATACTCATCATTGCTCCTTGTTCTTGCCTCGTCCAATGATCAACTCTATGTGTCTTGAAATTTTTTTTTCTCAGCTGCTTATTGACGTGTCAGTTTATGCTGACATGGTCAAGATATTTCAACTGAGGGCTCCTCTATCCCTTCATGGATTTAGGATTTTTCACCCTCCCCAAGTTTTCACCAATTTTTCTCTGACTCGTAACCCTCCCTCGCCTAGGGGGCAGGGGGAAAAATCCTTACATGAGTTCTACATCATTATTTGGTCGGGTCGATGCTTACTCGTCATGGCAACAATAAAACTCGGGTATTCATTTGTGTTGATTAATTACCCGAGTCCCAACATGGACTCCCATATCAAGAAATACTATGCTTAGGTAATATTACATGGTTACTTGTGTACATTAGTGTGTAATTCATTTTTGTACAACGTGGTTTTGTGTGATAGTTTTCAAAAAACTTTCCTGTTTACTATGCTTTTCTTACTTTGCAGATGTCTGCGACTCCCCACATTGGCTTTGCTGATGGTTCTTGCCATAGTACCTAGAAGCTATCATCCATGGAATGGGATATTTATGACCCTAACGATGCGTTGATTGGCCTTCAAGGTATCTGTCTAGGTCGCACAACCAACAACATTGTTGAATACAGTGAGGTCATCGAACCGTTGTCAGAAGCCATCACTATGGGAATCAGAGAATTGGTTGTTGACCTGGATTCACAGCTTGTTGTCCTTCAACTCAACGGGAAATATTCCATCAGAAACCCTCAAATATTGAGAATGTATCTCTGTATTCATCTATTGGAAAGGCATTTTGATTACATTACATATCATCATATTCCTAGATGCATGAATACATTGATAGATGCAGTAGCTAATCATGTGTTGGATAGACATTTACAAAACATGTAAAAGATAAAACAAACCATTTTGCACCATAGCAGATAGTAAAATACAACATCTATATATATATATATATATGATCCTTATACATACATATATATATATATAATATAATATATATATATATATTTATATATATATATATATATATATATATATATATATATAATATATATATATATATATATATATATATATATATATATATATTATATATATATATATATTAATAATATATGGTGATAATGTTTGATACATCAGAACCCCAAAAAATAATATGTGTCTAAAATAACATCAGTGACTCACAAGCCTCATATATCGTGGCATGCAAGCCTAAAAAAATATGTAAGTGTTGAAGCTAGGAACTAATCAGTTGGTGATCATGGTAGCATGATACGACTAGTGCAACATGAATTAGCAATTGGTAAATCTGCTATGAGACTCCCACCGTGTGTCTTTGGTACTAATGAGGAATGTCTCCTACCCAAGCATACTCTAGGATACCACGAGTCAACCCCTCAAGGTACCTCGTGATATCCTCCTCATTGTCACTACATTTCTGATAAGGGGCAACAACATTGATAAGATGGGAGATGTAGCTGGCTATTGGGGACATCCCATCAAGCCGCTCCAGTCCAACATCTACATTAACAAGAGAAAAGTTATAAGCACATATATACCAAAAACAATTAAAAAATCTCAAAATTAAAAATTTTGGTCTTTTACCTTCGTCATTGAAGTCCTCCCCATTTGGTAAGGGCATGTCTAGATCTCCACGCAAATCAATGCCGCTGTATGGCCAGTCCTCCATGACGATCTTTGGTCGTCATAGCCATGAAAATAATCCAGGTCGGTATGACATGTGCTGACCCCCAGTGATCCTGGGCATCAAGTAGCTCTAGTTGGCCATCCGCAGATTGCGTGGCATAGGAGGATCCACCTCAGTCAGCTGATACTGGAACAATGGTACTCGTTATAGGAAGAAGGTCACAAGCACCGATCTGAAGCCAAATTGCTTTAGATTCCCCACCTTAGCTTTGGACAACTAGCGCTTGATGTTCATCTTCATGGCCTCTACCTAGTTGAAGATCACGGGAGTTGTGTAGTCAATAGCATAAAGGAACTTCGACTTGTTAGTCTTATGTTCCACCCAGGACACCGCCACTCTATTGATGGTCAATAGAAGCACCCTTAGTGTCAGATCACACACACTAGAAATATCTGTCTTCCCACTCTTGGATTTTAGGGCCTTAGCGTAGTGTTCAGCAAGCAAGGAAGATATGATTTTCCCCAATTAGACATAACCAATATAAGTTCACCGGCTCCCCTCTGCGGGAAAGTCCAGTGATGAAGTATACATCTGAAGTTTCCAACTCCATCACCTGGTCGCCAATGACAAAGATCTCCCAATTAATGTCCCAAAGACTAATAAGGTATCGAAGAAACTCGGGTTGGGCCCACATCCCTGGCGTAAGAAATAAATTGAGGAGCCCACAAGCCCTCAATGCCTCCAGGAAATTTGGGTCATTCATTGCCTGGGTGTCAACATCTTCATGTTCCAATTCTTTCTAGTTCGTCATTTTCAGTGATTCTTTCCTGCAAAAGCCATTAATTTGAGTCAATAATCATCCTTGGCACATAAAATTTAAGTTTAAAAGGTCACTTTTTGATAAAATAGTGTTTTTCTCTATTCATGGCGCTAGCACACCTGTTTAAAAATAGTTGTGCCAATCGGCGTGGATCGCTTTGTTAATCACCTTCAGGCGACGCGATTCCGTGCCTGGAAATCACGCCGACAGAGGGCGAAAAATATTTTCAGAAACCTCCTCAAAAACCTAAAAAAGTGGCTAAAAGCTAAAATAAAGAACATAAAAATGGAGCTTAGGGATTCAATTGTTACCTGGAACTGGTGGCTCGTCGATTGATCTCCGGGATCTCCCGCAATTTGCTCCAGAACAATTAGGGCAAAAGTGAGTAAAATGTCTTCACAGCAAAGGTAAAATGGTAAATGGTAAAAATATATTTACTTTTCCCCTTTTTATTCATTTTTTCATGACAATATCAGGTTTTTGTAAATATTTTAACCTAGTTTGCCTCAAGGACTCGATAATACGCTTTACCTTACTTGTGCAGTGACAGGTGATGGATGTTCAATGATGATGATGAGTCACATTTTAGCTCTTTTCTGACCCTTTAAAAGCGAAAAGATGGTCGAGTTCTTGTCGTTTCGAACTCGTTAACAGATGTGAAACGTCGTATGCCCAGTATAAGTTTACCCCTTTTTCATGCTAGGAGGCACTATTTACGAAAAAGGTACTCTTTTACTGAAATGGTCAAGTGATTCTCTCAAGTATTGTTTTCTACGTTTTTGGCATTAAGAGACACAAACATACGAAAAGGGACCATGTAGAGTTTTCTTTTACGTGTCTTTTTCAAACTCTCTAAACATGAAAAAGATATCGATTTACACCTTTTTTCGGATTCGTTAAAGTATTAAACGACATTGGATTCGTCACCATGATGAACATGAGATTCTCCTTACTAGGGATCGTTAAGCTTACTAGGTCAAATTTTTTCGAAAGATGAACTTACAGTGCAAGCATATGTTATCCCCTTCAAGCTTGCGATTTAAAAATAATTGGGGTACATGCCAGAAATGGTGGGGGAAAATTTGGAAATCTATCAGTTGTGTCGGTAGCTCACTCTTGAACATGACACTTTCTACTTCGTGTCGGGTTGGGATATCCTCCTTTGTATCGTTGACCTTCCTAGGTTTGGGTCGTTCATTTTTTCCTTCCATTTGATATTTGCCACATCATCATAACCAACAATCCTATGGATCTAAAAGCTACCAAACTTCCAGTTGTGTTGCTGATATGTTCAAGAGTTGTCCTTCTGTAGTTACACTTACCTCTAATTCTTTGTATCATCCAAAATCAATGTGCATCCTGTCATCTCACATCGATGATGTGGGATTCATTATGGCTCTCCTTCGACATGGTCACTTTTCAAAGACTTCAACTCATTATCTGGTTAGTTGACCGAGAGACTCCCTTCCAATACCTTAGAGATTGCATGCCCTAATGGTAAGTTCTTTGCACTCGATGACAAGTTTAGATCATTGGATTTCAATCAAGTGATTTCACGGGTGTTCGACTTCAGTTCCTCTATTCACATTCTATGGATTGTGATGATAGTACCTTGAGGACCATTGTCATTATTGGTGGTTTCTCTCGTGCTTTTTAGCAGGTTACATCATTGACTGGTAATCAAGCGACTTTCTAGCATGTTCGACATCAACACATATATTCACATGTTAGAATTTTTACTTTGATCAGATCGTGTTGGAGTGCAAGACCCTAGACTCAGATCAAAAAAGTCTAGTTTGCGAAGTGGTGTGACATGGTTATGATCATATGCATGTCTCTATCAGATGGCTGGTTGCGACCAAACCATAAGTTATCATATGTGATCCTTCTCATTGTTGGATGGTTGCAACCATACCGCGGTTTTGATATGATCCTCTTTGACGGATGGTTGTGCCCATACCTGGATCCATTTACATGATCATTCTCTGGATGGTTACGTTCATGCCACAATTCATGTGTCATTTGAAAAATATCTCAGTTTATGTATATGTATATGTACTTTCTTGCAGGTTTTCCGACAGTAGACTGGTTCCCTGCACTGATTTATAAAGCATTTCATCCCTCACTCTAGCTCAGCCTTCACGCTTTAGGGGGCATCTGTTACACAACATTTTGTCACTGTCCCTGTACTCCCCTTTCCTTGATCTTGTAGGACCTCTACAGTGAACCCCACATGCTTTTCCTTCATGAAGAAACTACCATTGTGTAAGTCTCCATGAGCAGATCAATTCCATTTTGCACCATTTACCCTGAAACTTTAGTTTTGCCCAGTTTACAAGATTGACGCTAATGACCTTTGTCTACCCCACACCAATGTGTAGAGATTAGCACTACTCCTCGTGCAGACCAGAGTGACTGAGTTGTGTTTCAGTCGCTCTAGTCCTGTTTTGGAAAGTTTTTTGAATTAAGAGCCGAAGCTTCCAACTCTAGAAGCTTCGTAATGGAATTATGGTAAATGGTTTGGCCAGATGGGGTCGAGGATGTGAGTTTGGGAGCCTTTCCCCTATAATGATGGAACTAATTCCAGGGATAAGAACTTCTCCCATGAGAAGAGGATCCATCTCCCATCCATTCATCCTGTATAAACCTCCTTTTTCCGAAGCACAAGCTAGTGTTAGTGTGAGTGTTGATATTAGTGTGCTTATATTATTTTGGTTTGGAGTAGACAACAAGCTATTACTATTTGTAGCTATCTAGTTGTGTGAGGAAGAAGTGTGATTTGGTTTGAAGTGAAGCCTAAAGGGAAGAGCCTTAAAACTATTGTTGATTGAGGCCATCATGGAATGCTAGCAGAAGTGTGTGGGAACCTGGTCTTGTCAGAGGAGGACTACAACATTAAGAAAAATGGTTCTAATATCTCTTTGATATTAATATATGTAACTATCGATTGATTTCCTACATGTTTTGTCATCTTACACATTCATGGCTTAATGTTTCTTGACTTGTTAAGTAGGTTTAATTACAATTTGTCTATTATCACGTTTTTTTGTTGTTTAATTGTTTCAGGTGCTTGAAGAAGGAAGCGAGAGATAGCCGGACTGAGCAAGCAAGGACGTCATCGAACATGATAAGCGGACTAAGAGGTATGCACTCTTATTTGGTTCTAACCTAAGGAAATATTCCATAGAATGTATCTGTTGTGGCTAGACCCATCATAGGGCTAGAGGAATTCATTCGTGTTCACATTTATAATTTTACTTCACCACAGCCTCCTCAAAAATGACACCAAAATGTTGGGTGCAAGAATTGCAGTTAGGAAGACTCCTTCAACACTTAATTGTCAACCTGGGGGTTTCGTAAATTTAGAGACAAAGCATAGGAAATTCTAAAAATGGTATGAAATTTTCCAAAATCTATTCCTAGTTCCTTAATTGTAATCTTGCAGAATAAAAAATAAAAGATTACCCAAAAATTTACACCAAAGATATTTTAGTGCTGGAATGTGAAAGAAAGTACTTTTGTAGGAAAATACATGAAAAAAACTCTCAAACTTCTTGCAAACAATATTTGACTAATGAAAATGTAAATCTATGTTTATCTTCAGTATAGTTGTGTCCAAGTTAATAATTGGATCCTTGAAGATATATGACTTCTTATAGATCTTTCTCCCTGCACTAAGCTATTATTCTTGTACTTCTGTAATGTTATTTCACTAGTACCAAAACAAGTTTTAGGTGTTGGAAGTCTATTTTACACCTGCACTGAAGATTTATTTCTTCATGCAGGAGCTCTAAGCCTCAGGACTAGAGCACTATGTTCTTATATCAGTTGTGTTAGTAGCATCTTTGGTTTGGTTCAAATAATTTCCTCAAACCAAAAGATGCTTCAACCAATCTTAATATCTAAATAAAGAATTAATTTCCAAAGTCAAAGCGCACTCTTCGTTAATCAAGGAACTACTTCATGCAATCCAAAGGGATCATCTAATTGTGACAGCATGCTTCAATCATGTAATAGTTATTCACATGAGCTGATCTACATTCATAACCTTTCTTAACTTAGAAAGATCCTCTTTAAGAATAATTACAGATAAATTATGATCTTTCCTAAACAGTATGAAGTACAGGTATAGATTAGTGTATCACAACAACGTTTAGTTTCAAATTACCAAAATCATGTTTAATTCAAGATATCAAGAACACTTCAGAATGAAAATCATGCATTGTAGATTCACATTAAGGCTCATTGACCATATAATAATAAAAGACTATTATTGTAATGAACTAAAGAAATTGATCTGGGAAATTGTAAATGCACTAGTGCAGGAATACGTGCTTGCACGATCCATACAAAAATGAGATTAAACTTCAATGAAAGAAATCATAAAATTTAAACTCAATCGAGCATTCACACCACAGATCCGTCACACACCGATGAAATCGGATTTAAAGTTTGTAGAAGAATAAAAGCATATATCTACTTCACACTTTGCATTTAAACGAAATTAACACACCTTAATTGAAAAAGAAGAACACGAGGGAAAACGAATTGGGTTGGCTGGGCCCTAGCCAACTAGCTCATTTCCCTATTTATGAAATGTAAAAATTCAACTCTGAATCAACACATCAACACAAAATTACAATGCAAGATTGAGAAATCATGGTGCAGTCCCTTTCTATTAATAATTAACAAATATATATCACGAGTTCGAATCCATCCTAGAACAGGGGCGATACCAACAAAATTATAGAAGAACGAAATCACAATATCCTTGATATATCTACTTCTCGCTACCATTTTCTATCTGAATCCTATACTTTATACATTCATTCAAGCCTGTGGCTGTAACCAAATTACATCAAGCGTTCCAATCTGAGCCTTTCGGCTATAACGAAATGCTAATCTAGTTATTTAGCAAGTGACCCAATCTCCACCATATCCTTGACTTTCCTCTCCGATCCGAGCCCAACTCAAGTTGATCGTTCTAGAACACGGTGTTCGCATGGAATGGTGAGTTGTCACGGTAGTTAAATATTCACCAACAATGCAAGAATCCTACATGTGCTCGACCATGCTAATGAGATGATCAATACATTGCCTATCAAATACATTTAGGAAGAGAAATATTAGTTGTAAAGATTTAAAGGTAAAAAATCTATGAAAATTATTAATTAAGCACATTCATAACCCTTAAACATGAAACATAAAGCTAGTGCAGGAAAAGACTTGATTATTGGACTAGTGTAGGAATAGGGAGGTTTTCAAGGTTAAAACAAAGGTCTAAGGTTATGGTTTTGAAGGGAAAAAGGGTTAAAAATGAAGCAATTTAGCCTATCAACAAGGTGTTCCTCACCACATGTCCAACACTCCAACCAACTAGTGCCCTCACCTCTATTTTGTTGTTGTGACCCATGTCCCTGTCTAGCTGCATTAAACTTCTTTTGCAGTGCCATATTTTCCTTCCCATCTGCATTTGAGGCCTTGTTCTCTTAGGTTTCCATTAACCTCTACCTTTTTATTTTCCCTTCCATCCATGCTAAGATTCATTCTTACGTTTTGATTGTTCAAAGCAATGCTTCAATTTCCCAATAACTTCCTCGAGAGAGTGAGGCTCACCATACTCAATCTGATCTCTAAATGCTAATGGAAAACCACTGGCAAATCTCTGAACTTTAACCTTCTCATCAGTGCGATATGGTAAATATGTCAATAGCTCCAAAAACTTGGCCATGTACTCTTCATCTTTCATTGATCCCATATTTAGCTCATAAAATTCTTTATCCTTGCTATCGTAGTAGCTCTTTAACAAGTACTTCTTCCTGAAAAGTTTTTTGAACTCCCAGCAACTCAAGTCATCTGTCCTGATGTCTCTGACTCGCTCAAAATGTTCCCACTAGATGTCTGCTTTACCTTTCAAGCTGAAGATAGATATTTTTGCCTTCATGTTATCTGTGTATGCATACAACTCAAATAATTTGTTCATCCCAACTATCCAAGCCTCTGCCTCTTCCGGCTTCTTCACATCTCCATCAAAATTAGATGGTCTTTCTTTCTTGAATTCATCCAGGAAACATCCCCTATCATTCCTCTTGTAAGGATTATAATGATGACGATCATGATGTCTATCGGAACCAGAACTAGAATAGTACCTATACTCATCGCCCCTCCTATCCAAAGTGTCCATCAACCTGCCATATTTCACTATGTCAGATGTATCTGACCTGTGTCTACCAGGAGGCCTACTGCCATATGTCTCATTTGTTCCATCCCCATGTCCATGGTTGATCTGAAGTGGCCCTTGTTACTGCAAGTCTGACAAACTTTGAAGAACTATAACATTAACATGTGCTTTCTTCTCTTGTGCCTATATGATCCGGTCATTATCCGCCTTACAACTCCTTATCTCTTCCTTCAAACTTCTCAAGGTAACTACCAAATTGGAGGAGTTCCCAACACCATATTTCTCTTCAGATTCATAGGGAGAGTCTATTTAGTCAACCATCTTGCTAACCATATGATATTTGTCCTGCAATGAATAATATGTCAAATAAACGAAATCACAATAAATCAACGTACCTTAGTATAGCTCAGGGAGGATACCTTGTCTTTATGATCACTAAATCAGTGTGATACATATATGATATAAACATAATAACATATATACATTTGCGAATAAATGTATCAACATATAAACATCACTCTAGTTAGGGACCAATCATAAATGCAAGGCCATATCAACAATGCATGTTATTACCTCATGCATGATAACAACCATTACTCCATTGTATACATTTCCACATGCAACCAACAACATGCATAAGCAATGTCTAATCAACTATACCTACACATAAACACATGTAGTTGAACATAAGCGATAAATTATTGTAATAAACCTAGAAGATTGATACATGTAATCAAATCTACAATAATGTAAGTAGGTGACATAAAATCAACATGTAAGTGACATATAGCTATATACAACTAGTCATATACTCATCATAAATGCATTCCCCAAAATCTACATCAATTATCCATGACAACATTAGTACAACCATAATCAATCATCAAGCAAATGCAACAAGCACATGAAATGCAAGTGTAAGAGACACACATGCAACTAACATGCATGCATGACCAACACACACCGCCCTTCAGGTTTGAGGATTGAACCATGGTCTAATACCACTCTGTAACACCCTCATCCCACATCCACCCAAGTAACCATGCCAATTAGGGTAAACATGATACGGGAGGCTACTATGATTAGATTTGACCTCCTATGTGACCTTAAGGAAGTGGAATCGTTGGAAACATCACACAAAATCATCCAACATTAGCTTTAGAATCCTTAGGAGACATGTCATCCACTCAGATAGCCTAGCCCTGGGTTCAACTAATGTTTTGGATCTCTTAGGCCATAGTCTCTCTCATGCTATGGGCAAGGGAGTGATTAGAAACCCAAAGTTGCTCTCACAGGATTGCTTGCTAGCGACCATAGATCAAAGTTGCCAATTTTGTGCCAGCAACCCCGGGATTTAAGCCCCCTTTTCAAGCCCAGAGCCTAGGTCACTGCCCAGAATGGAGTGATAACTTAGAATGAGTAAAAGCATAGGGAGACAATGAAGCAAAAAAAAAAAGTTGAACAAGACCATAACCAAACCCCTACTAGCCATGGCAGGCATTTCATTAAACATATCATCAACATGTAACCTATAGGTGTAAACAACAAGATTAAGTGTAGGGATCTCATACTTATATAAGAATCGCTATGAACCATTGTTCCCTTATGTCATTCACTACATTATTATCTATTAGGTCATAGACACATTATCCATTCATGTACAAGTAAAAACATGTTGAGATCCATACATAGTTGTTGTCATAAAATATACATATAACCAACATAATAGGAACCTAATTACCATAAACATATCAGCCATAAAAATCCACTTACACATCAACACATTTACTCATGAAAATCAAGGGAATGAATTTTATCATTAATGAATGCAATGAACCAACTAGAGATGGGACTACCACATTCCACCCGACCATAGATTAGATCAGCCAAGTCTCTCTTCATACAATCACCCATGTGCCATATTCCAAGCATGAATGTGGGACTCATAGAACACACCAAAAACACTGACAAGCATGGATGCCACTGGAGTTATCCACCTAGATCATGAGGAATTTGACTTCCTCATAGTCTCTTACGCTTTACCGCAATCCACAATCCAATCCAAGGATCACTAGGCCCTACATCGAGACATACTCTCTAGGCTTTATCGTGCATCCCATCCTGGGACCACTAGGCCTGACAGAGAGAAAATCCACCACTTGACTTTACAGTATATCCCTCCATTCACCGACAAAGATTTCTAGGCCTATCAAGGCACAGAATATGGCTTTACTGCAACGCATAATCCAGTTCAGGGGGTTACTAGGATAGTGGATTTTTGATCCACATTTTGGTTCAGGAACCACTAGACCATGTGTTTGTCAGTTCGCAGATCCACCTCACTCAGCTTTGAATCCAATTCGGCCATCCCACATAAAACGAATGAGAGAACCTGTTGGAAATAATACTGAGAGGGGGGG
>APFE031275338.1:2006-56115 GCA_000404065.3 Pinus taeda | reverse complement strand
CGACTTCTTTTCACTAAGCTCCATCATCTTGTTGCATTTTCAACACTCCCTCTCAACAAGATATGGATTATCTGCAACCCCTATCCTGTCTCTGTGGTATTCGAATTTGCTCCTGGTGAGCGTCTTCGTCAAGATATCAACATCCTGATCCTCCGTGGGAATATATGAAAGTAACATGATTCTCCGTTGCACACAATCTCTGATATATAGTACTTGATGTCATCCGTGAAGCCACGTAGCTTCACCTCATCCTCCTGACTGTACCAAGATCCATATCCCGATGTGCCTCTCTTGAGTCTACACACATGCGACTCCACCAATTGTTGATAAATAGTGGCATCCACTACCTCCGCTGAAGTAGTATCCTCCTTCCTCCAACCTCCAGGAAGGAACACAGTCTTCACATCCATCTGATGGATGTGCCAACCCATCTGCATCACTTTGTAGATCCATCTCGAACCCACCACTGATTTCCCTTCCAGTCTTGGGACAATCTCGCATGCATTGTTTCTGACAATCGAATCATACTCTTCCACCATGGCATCTACCCATGCAGGATCCTCCACAGCATCCTCGAAAGAGGATGGTTCAGTCACGACACATTTTCTCACAAGAGCCATGTATCCAGTGTACCGATCAGGTGACTGTCTCTGTCTGAGCTATGTTGTAGGTGGTCCTACAACCTTCTCTGCATCTCGAGCCGTCGCTCAGCTTCTATAGTGCGCTTTCGCCCTCTGATGGTTGGAGCTACATGAGTGGTCTCTTCCACTCCATGAACTTCATCTTGTGGCTGATCCACGTCCTGAAGCTCATCCTTAGGAACTAATAGCTCCTCATCTGCATGCAAGTGTGGCTCCCTCTCAAGCAAACACTTCATGGTTTTCTCCTCCTGAAATTTTATATCCCATCGCACAACAGTCTTGCGACTGTCTGGCAAATACACATGATATTTGTGGGGCGTATCAGTGTACCCCACAAATATCCCAACCTCTGCGGTCAACTCCAGCTTCTTCCTGGCATCCTTCATCACATGCATGTAAACAGGAGAACCAAAAATCCTCAAATGGGAAATATTAGGCCTCTTACCAGAATAAGCCTCCTCGGGTGTACTCATTGCAAGTATCTTGTGATGACAATGGTTCTGCACATATATTGCAGTATTGCATGCCTCTGCCCACAAGTGAAGGGATAGGCCCTGATCATGCAACATCGCCTGTGCAACACCCACGATCGTTCTGTTCTTCCGCTCAAAAACCTCGTTTTGCTGTGGGTTATGGGGAGCTATGAGCTCTCTTCGAATCCCTTCTGCGCTGGAGAAGTCCTTGAACTCGCCAGAGATGAATTCACCACCATTTTCACTCCTAAGAGCCTTCACCTTCTTCCCCGATTCCTTCTCGACCAGTGCTTTGAACTCACAGAACTTTAAGTATGTATCGCTCTTCTTCTGCATGAAGAAGATCCAACACTTTCGAGAGAAATCGTCAACAAAGATCACATATTACCTGTGCTTTGCTGTTGAAGCTACTGAGAAAGGTCCACACATGTCTGTGTGAATTCTCTCAAGGATCGTCGTGGTGTGACTATCATTCTCGTGAAAGGTGGCTTTCAAAAAATTTCCCAAAGTACACCCCTTGCACTGATCTGACTGCGCAAGAGTGCCTTTAGGAAGCCCAGTAGAAATCTGCTGCAGTATCTTCAAGGCTCCATGGTGAAGGTGGCCCAATCTCCGGTGCCACAGCTCGCCATCATCCCGGCTCACCACTCCTTCTGCCTTGCATGCCATTGTTGTGCAACCATCTACATGCAATTGATAAAGGTTCTTGACTCGAACCCCTATCTTCCGGGTTTCTCCAGTTGTCTTACTGCGCAGGAAAGCCTTTCCCTCGCTGAAGACGACATCATATCCCTTGTCTTCTAACATCGCCACAGAGATAAGATTCTTCTTCAATCCTGGAACATGCATCACTTCCTTTAATACGAAGGGTTTACCAGAATCCCTCTCAAAGGAAATGGTACCGATATCAGTCGCACTGTATCTACCATCATCGCCTATCTCGATGTGCACTCCAAGATCTTTCTCATCCAAATCAGAAAACAAATCTCGATCTCCTATCATGTGAAAAGACGCACCATTTTCCAAGAACCATACCGAACCCATCACACTTGATACCAAGCATGTGATCAGTAAAAAATCCAGCTCAAACTGCGAGGCTAAGGCCTCTCCTGCTGCAGATTCAGCAGCTTGCTTATTTTTCTTCTTCTGCGGACAATTTGTGGCATAATGTCTGTGCTGGTGACAGTGAAAGCACTTCGTCTTGGACATGTCCTGCTTCTTGCCTTTCGCACCGGAATGAGAAGCTTTCTTGTTCTTCCCCTTCTTTACTTTGGTAGCCAAAGCGCAATTTTCTTCTTCAGATGCCTTTGATGAAGATCCGTCCCTGGTATTCCGCCTGATCTCCTCTTGCACAAGATCCGACCAAAGTCTCTCCCATCCTGGCAATTTATCCCGACCATTGACAGAGTCCTGATAGGATTTCCAACTCTTCAGAAGACCAAGTAGAGCCAAGCTCACCAAGTCCTCATCATCGACGGTCACCCCCACACTTCCCAACTCATCCCAGCACTGGGTGAACTTCGTGAGATACTTGGGCATACTGTCTCCATTCTCACACTTAATGTTTCTGAGTTTATCCTTGAGCGCCAACTTCCTTTGGTCACTCTTGCTTTGGAATAAATCTGTCAATACTTTCCACATCAAGTATGGAGAAGCCTTTCCATGCAGGCTAGATACAATGTGATCCTTCACGCCCTCCAACAGAATCCTTTGACACTTTTCTGTCTTCTTTTGTCAAGCCTCAACTTGAGCAACATCAGTAGGCTTTGGGACTTCAACATCTATGAACGCCTTCAACCCATTGTCATCTAACACCGCCTCCATCCTATCTTTCCATGCAATATAATTCGATCTGCCTTCAAGGGCATACTCCAATCACAATCCATTGAAAGACATTTCAACTTCGACACCAAGAAAACACTGCTGCAAATTCAAATTCCACTAGCTCAAAACTCAACCACTTCTTATCTAAAATTCGTGAGAACAAAGTATTTCTCGTACAAAGATTGACTGTATGGGCATTTACCGAATATATCACCTTCCGAAAGAAGGATGAATCTAGAGGCTACCTAGACCAATTACAGTCTCTGCCTGAAGAAATAAAATGTAATCACTTTCTGAATAATAGATCTGATGATCAACTTCGCTCTGATACCATGTACAATTTTTTTACAAATTAGATAGCTCCGATACCATGTAGAATTTTTCTAAAAATCAGATAGCTCCGATACCATGTAGAAATTTTGAATAATATCACACTTATTCACAAATATTATCCTAATTATACACTATTTGTGTAATGCACGCATAATACATAACCTCCTCTACCATTGATCATCAGTTTTGTGGAATCAAAAACAATCGCATGCGCACATTAAAACATCAATCACATATATCAACACAGTATGTACCGGGGAAAGCATACAGATGAAAAACCCCAACTATCTGTATATTATGATGATAGAGAACATGTAACAATACATAGTACAATACTCTTCACAAGTACTCAGTACTATCTCCACCTGTTACACACAAACTAGCTCAGATCTGAATCAATCACAGGTTCAAATCTCCTCCGCTGCTTGCCTGCCTCCACTACGCAATCCTGCATGAGAATACTGATCTTCCAAACTCGTATTCACTTGGTTTGTACTACACAATCTTCATTGGCAATCTCTATCATTGATTGTGTAAATCTCATGCACAACTATAGTCACAACTGACAGTTGTCTTGCCCTTTCACTCACCTCTAACACTTGTCTCCACTAAACTATCCATGCACTGAGTTAACTGATGTATTCTTTAGTTGATTTATGAGTTAATAATTAGTGAATTAATTAATAATTAATTCACACCACTCATCACTAGTGTATTTGTCAGTTAGACTAAATACAACTAGTTCAACTAAGTCAAACTGAACACAACCCCATCAACTCCTCAATCAACTCCACCAAACTCAATCACTTGAGTTCTAACTGAAGTCCATCATGCAATAGCTCAACTAACCCATAGGAAAAGTGTATTTCCTTCTGGCAGTTGCATGTGCCACATCAGTAGCTCGAACTGAAGTGCTACAAGAGGATAAGATAATGTTTATAGTCCAAATATTATTAAGAGCTAATAATATTCGACTGTTCTATTTTTTGACTGGCAGTCTAAAAATAGACTCCGCCCATATGTCTAAAAGTAGAGGTCCATCTATTTTTACCAACATGACCAATCATCCATAAATAGCATCCTGCAACTCATAGACCATGATCCATATGTCTAAAAATATACTTTGCGCCAAAAATAGGCTGCGGGCCCACTTAGTGAAGGCGACTTCTTTTCACTAAGCTCCATCATCTTGTTGCATTTTCAACAGTGTGTGCTGTTCTGCAATGTCTGAGGTGTCTAATAATGGTGGAAAGTATGATCAAAGGTGGTCCACATTGAACACTAGGTGCAAGCCAAGGAATGGTGGAATGCTGAGCTCAAAATAATTTTCCCCTACAACCTTAGTGATGGTGTAAGGCCCATATCGGAGTGGGCGAAGCTTGCGGTGGGGCCTAGCGAGGCACTCCGAGTCTGAAAATGTAGCCAAACTTTGTCGCCCACTTGGAACTTGTGCGACACCCGATGTTGATCATGACGCTACTTACTTAGTATTGTCTCTGTCCAATATGTCATGGACTTGTCAGAAGATGTGTTGAATGCACTTAATGAATATGTTAGCCTTGTCAGCTTCGAACTGAACATGAGCTGAATCTTCTTGAGTAGCCACAAATGGCATGGCCACATCAATGGGACACAGTGGCTGGAACTCCAACCCCACCTGAAAGGGGCTGTGGCCAGTTGAGCTATGAAGAGATCTATTTTAGCTGTGATGGACATAGGGGATGATTTTATCCCATGTGCATGGATGCTTCGAGTTGTACATACGCATAATGTGTACGATCATATGTTTAGCTATCAATTTGGGGGTGGAAATTCGTGGACTTAGTGAGCTTGGTATCCAACATCGACTAGAGACTTTACCAAAATGTACTTAGGAACCTACTGTCCCAATATGAGATAATGGACTGTGAGATCCCAAAACGTACCCACACTCATTCAAAGAAGAGCTTACCAATGGCTTTTGTTGTGATACTCTTGTTGCAAGCCGCTAAAATGGCCATCTTAGAAAATCTGTCGACGACCATGAAAATGAGTCATTGCCATGCTTAATAGAAGGAAGGCTCGACCTACAATTGATGGAGATGTATTCTCAAGGTCAACTAGGAGTAGCTAGAGGATTATATAGGCCTTTCTTCTTGATGGTCGGTTTGGAAATGACACAGACAATGTAGGATTTGGTGTACTTCCCAACTTCTTGTCAAAGGTTCAACCAATAAAAATACTTCTAAAATATTGCCAATATTTACTCTACCCCAAAGCGTCCAACAACCTGACTGTAGTGTGCTTCCCAAATAATCTTGGCATGCACATTTGAAGGAAAACAAAGGTGTCCTAAGTGGCATAACAATATGCCATCCCGGAGGTCAAAATTTGGAACTTTCTTACCTTCTAGGAGCATCTAGTATGTGTTGTCGAATTAGTTGAGGAAGTCTACAACATTTTTGGTGCTTCCCTTCTTGTACTTAATGCTCAAATAGAACTGTTGCAGGTATGTGGACCATTTCTGATTGCAATCATTCTGCAACTTCCCTTGTGTCTATATGAACTATAGGGGTTGGTGGTCTATGTGGATGACCATTTCCTTCCCCACAATGTAATGCCTCTTTGTCGGCATGTCTGCATAATGGAATATATCTCTTTGTCATAGGTGGGATACTTTTAGACTGTGTTTGAAAGTTTCTCACTGTGATATGCCACCAGATGCCCTTATTGAGTAAGATTTGCACCAATAGAATAGTCATAGGCATCTATCTTGATCTGAAATGGTTGCTATAGGTATGGTAATGTGAGTGCTAGTGTAGAGCAGAGGTGATGCTTCAAATCTGAAAATGCCTTCAGTTGGGATTCAAACAAAAGGAACTTTGCTTTCACTCCTCCCTTGGTTACTTGACTCAAAGGCCAAGTTATATGAGGGAACCCCAACACAAACCTGTGGTAGAAGTTGGAAAGACCCAGAAAGCTGCAGAGCTCTATTAGAGTGATTGGAGCTAGCTAATCCCAAATTACTATCTTAGATGGGTCCACATGCACACCCCGCTCATCAATGATATACCCTGGATATTGAACCTAAGTCATACCAAAAGTGCATTTCTCCAAATTGGCATACAACTTGTGTTGTCATAGGGTTTGGAGAACCTGTCAAATATGGTGGAGATGTTCATCCAAATTTAGGTTGAAGATCAGAATGTCATCCAAATACACCACCATGAATGAGTTAGTGAAGGGTCACAACATGTCATCCATAAACCTCATGAAGGTTGTGGGGGAATTCGTCAAAATGAAAGGCATGACCAACCATTAAAAAAGGCCATTCTTGGATTTGAAGGAAGTTTTCCACACATCAGAGGGTTCGATTAGTACCTGGTGATAACCAGAATTCAAGTTAATTTTGCTGAAATATTTGGCCCCTTTGAGCTAGTCTAGGGGGTCATCAATCCATGGGATTGGATACCTATTCCAGACAATGATATTCTTTAGTGCCTGATGGTTAATACAAAGTCTCCAAGTCCCATCCTTCTTACGTACCAACACAATCGAGCTCCCATAAGGTGCTAAACTTGGCCTGATGTGCCTTTTTTTCAACAAGTCTTGAATCTGCCTCTTGATTTCATCATTCTCCTACACAGAGCGTCGATAGAATGATCCATTGGGTAGTGGCATTCCTGGGTTTAGATCGATGGAGTGATTGACCTGACAGGGTAGAGGTACCCCTAAGGGTGAGGTGAAGATGTCCCTGTACTCCTCTGCAACCTTGTCCATCTGCTGCTTCCATGTGAAGGAGCCCTCTCTAGAGGCCATGGCCACAATCTTCTTCTTTCCCTAAGGGTGAATCATAAGGAAAACATTTTTCCCGGTCTGGGAAATGATCTTACTTCATTACTTCAAAGTGATCAAAGAATTGATGGTAGGCAGTGCTACCTCCAGTATCTTGAACAACTTATTTCCCAAACTAATAATAATAGTGTAAGGATTAGACTCATACACAACATTTCGCTTCCACAAGTATGGCTGGCCTAATAAAACATCAAAAACTTCAAGATGAGCAACACCACACAATACCTAAAATGTGAAGGGCTTGATGTTGTAGGGAAGGAGACACTGTTGGTTGAGGTGAAGATCTATCCCTTGGTGAAGCCACTTGATGGTGTATGGCTGCAGGTGTGGTGTGGTCAGTAGGCCCAACCACTTCATGACCTTTGCTGAAATGAAGTTCTTTTGGCTCCCACTGTCAAAAATGAACTACAACGGAGAACCCTTCACCCACATTTGTGAGTGGAAGATCCGCTCCCCCCCTTGTATCTTTGGGCTCATACTTATGGATCTTGGAGGTGGTAATGGTGGTACTAGTATACTTCCCTTTGTTATTCCCCTTGTCAGTTTCTAACTGATAGTCAGGCCATGCATCTAATTTGGAAGACTTTAGCTCGATCACCTGTGACTGCTTGCCTTGATACTCACTTGTGTTGTGAGTGGGGATCTTATGAAACTCACACCATTTCCCTATGTCCTTGTTTATTATTGTGGTGTTTTTATTTTCTTGTGGCTTTCGTGGGTTGTCCTGGGTCACCCAATCTTGGCTTTTCCCTTTGTTCTGTGGTTTTGGGGCACCTTTCCCTTGCTTCATATTCATAGATCCGAAGTCCCGCTTATTTTGTTTAAGTTTCTATTTTATCTTGATAATGTATTGATAGGCGGCACCAAGCGAGGAGGTGTCTAAGAACTCCACCTTGTCCTAGATGTACTTTTGTAGAGAGTAGCGGTACTTGAGTACCAAATTCTACTTAGAATCATTGATACCCAGCTTCGTGCAAATGGTATGGAAAACATTTGTGAACTCTGACACATATTGGTCCCTTCCATGTCATAGTGTGGTCCACTTTATGTATTTATCTTCATAGCTCCTAACAGGGTAATATTGTTCCTTGATAGCATCTCAGAAATAATTCCAAGTGGGTGTGGCTCAAAATAGTGAGGATTCCCTCTCGTCCTTTTGTTCACAATAGGCTTCCCACAAATCCTTGACATGTGGGGCGGCTTTGAGGAGTGCAAAAGTAATATTTTCCCAATTGGAAAAGTCATGAACTGAAAAATATCCTTCCAATAGATTTAACCATCTATCTACGGTGTTTGCATCTGTATTTCCTTCAAATATGGGAACATCAAAGTTAAATTCTACCTTAAAAGGAGTAGCACCTCCAGAGTGGCTTCTGCATGAAGATGCATCACCTGTGGGTAGCCACCAAAGGATATGGGAAAAATTATGCATCGTCACATTCCTTTGTCGCTAGAGAGCTTCCTCGAGAAATATTTTGAAAGGATCTCCCACCCCCTCATATTTCTTTTCTTTATCCATGGGAGGTTGTCGAGGTTTGTGAGGCTGGTCTTGCAAAGGTTCAACCAGTTCGAGCCCTAACTCCTTATACCCTAACCTCGTTGGGGACATGCAAAGAAAAATAGAGAAAGAGAAGACCACTCTGATACCATTTCTCTAGACTTATGTAGGAACACATAAAAATACAAATATACACATAAACACAGAGATGCAGTAGAAATAAAACTTCATTTCATTAATATCAAAGAACTAAAATATGCTTACATAGAGAAATAGAAATCAACTAGCTCGGGTGATGGTAGCTTATCTTTGAGAAGTGATGTGGTGGCTACAGGCCTCTGAACTATGTTACAATGAGGCTCAAAGGCCTATTTATTATTGAGAAACAATGGAAAATCCTAAACATCTAAAAACCTACCTCTAGGAGATGAAGTGCCAAAACTGTGGGCCCCATTTGGGTAAATTGCTACATCAACATCTCAGGATCGTAAGTTTGTCATATGATGTAGTTTTGGCTATCATAACACCTTGTTTTGAAGATCTCAAAGAGGAAGCTAAAAAAGAACTGTTAAACTAGTTTGGGACTTTTTTGGTCTCTCCATTTTCCCTATAAACATCTTTTAGTTTGGGAGTTTTCCGGTCAATCTGTTTTCCCTAAAAATGACTCTAGAAGTTTAGGACCTAACAAAATACCAAAAATAGTAAGTTGTGCTACAATTAAGGAAACTACAAAGAAACAATGTTGGGGGTCGAAATAGGTGGGTGGCCACCAATATCCACCTAGATCACCATTATAATATCTTTCAAACAAGTACTTCTTCCTAAAGAGTGTTTTAAACTCATGCCAACTAAGCTCCTCTACCCTAATGCCTCTGACATGCTTCACATATTCCCATAAGATGTCTTCTTCCCTTGAGACTGAAAATAGAAATCTTGGTGTATCCAAAGATATGCAATTAGGTGTATTCAAAGAAATGCCACCTCTAATCGTGTCATCCCTGTCCAACTTGTATGCTAATTGAGACCTACTACCATATGACGCATTAGCCATTTCCTCCTGTCCATGGCTAATCCTTAGCTATCCTTGTCTCTACAAATATGAAAGACTATGAAGGATGGATTCATTAACCTCTAATTATTTTTCCTGAGCTTTGGCAAGTCTTTCCTATGCCTCAATCAAGCTATTATTATCTTTTTTACAGCTTGTGATTTCTTCCTCTAAACTTCTTAGTGTATTTTCTATATTAGTATAGTACTCTTCCCCTTTATGCTCAACTTATCTATCCCTTTCCATTGAATTCACATCAAGCCTATAAGGGGATTCATGTGAACAATTTTCCACCATTATACTCTTCATCTATGATATTCTACCTCCAGCAAGCATGCCATGTTAGATAAACCAAATAGAAACATAATCAAAATCATACCTCAATGTATTTCAAGGGAGTTTATCATATTTGCACAACTCAATTCAGATTAAAATGATACCATCAATCATATCAACATATAAACATCTCAGCATAATGCATGATAACACAAACTGTAACACTGACTATATACATGACAACCATAGCCACTGCAATGCATGCATAGTGGACACACATATGATTGACATGAATGCATAACAATCACACCTAGCCCATCCAGTCCAAGTGTTTGAACGCAAAAGCTCTGATACCAACTTATAACACCCCACCCCACATTTACCCATTTATACAAGCTTGCCAGGATAAGCATGAGATGAGTGTCACTATGATATGACCCGACCTCCAAGATCTAGTTATGGAAGTAGGGTCGACACACCGATAACTTACAAACATCCCTTAGGGAGTATAGACCACTCATGAGTCTGCAAACCACTCCATATGGTCAATCCTTGAGCTGGAGCTCTAAGTGTGCAAGAGTATGAGAGAATGAGAGTGTGATCAACTCAAAACTATAAAAAGAGATAGAAATTAATTCTCTGATGCCTTTTTATCATTGATCTCCCTTTTTTCTTAATTTTCATTTCTTTTTTCCTCTAATTTCCCTTGCATGAAAATTTGTGTCTCTTCACCTTACTTTTCTCCTATTTTCCATTATTTTCATAATTAAATGCCAATTATTGCCTCTTTTCCTTTTCCAATTTCCATAGCCATTATTAATCCATAAGTGATGCCCACTATAATGTTTTACTCAACATTCAACTTTGAATATGTGTCCCATGACAATGGTCTTATTTTTATTTACATGGAAAATCAACTAGGGGTTGTTACATGCGACTTACAATTTTCCTTGGGGTTGCCAATCACATCGATAACACATATTGTTAGGACTCATAACTTGTGACTTGTGTTGGCCTGTCCACATGTGACCTGTGTATAACAATGCAACTTGCACGTGCATTTGGAAATGTGACCTGATCTCATTTTAATTTAATACATACCTCAACCGTCTCTTGGTGAAGGGAGTGTTATGCCATCAGAATAAGTGCAGTCCAATGTATGTGGATAATAGAGAAGGAACAATTTTATCACTTCCTTAAGATATAGAGACATTATGACCATGATGATGATGCCCAAAGTCATATTTGGAAACGTGAAAGAGGCCAAAAAATAATATATTCTAGTGATAGAATTATTTTGAATTAGTGAAGGTTGTGCTTGCCATAGAAATGATTGTGTCAAATGAACCCATATAAATGCATTAAAGCACATATTTAATGTGCTCAAGACACTATGACGTACTGATATCCAACTGAAATATACAGAATTCTACATGGCATTGTAATCATATATGGCAAAGTCAATTGGGTATATATATACATTATCATTGCAAAGAAACATAAATACACAAGAAACAATAGGATGCTGATGAAGAGTTGTCCCATAATGCTCCAGTGATCAACTTCACATTGGAAACCATATTTGTGACTTGTGCAATCACACTCCAAAAATCGCACCAACACATAAGGAAGCCACATGAATGTGGTTGTTAAACCATCAAAATCATATTGAATATTGTGAAGCTAAATTGCTAGGGGCCACAAGAAGGCCATGCTGCATTAAAAGGGATTATGTCAAAGTTTGTGTAAATGCATCCAAAGCCATTTATTAATCGATTGGTTGTTAGTGTCAATAGTTACTCCATCAAACACATTAAATGAGGTGGATTTAAAAGGAAGGTTAAATGCTTTTAGCATGGTGCAATGACCAAAGACACAAGCAATACAACCAAATATATTTATGCTATGTTGAACATATAAATCACTTCTCCCACATATCATAAAATGGTGGCAACAAAAAAACATACGAAGTCTTGAGCATGTTATACAATTCGCACAATAAGGAGTACATTAGAGGAATACAAATGCAATGAGATATAACAATAACATAAGGACACATGCATTTGAGGTACACAATGTGAGCGCCACAAATAGACAAAGCCAAGTACTTTGTAGAGGATTTCAAGCCCTATATTTAAGAATACCATGAACATACACTAAAATGAAGGGATACCAAGGTAACAAATTGTGTTTAAATTGTCGTAAAAAAATATGAATTCATAAGAAAATTGATAAAGACCACTGTGACAAAGGGAAGAGGATGACCAAATCAACTATTTGGAAATCATTATCTCAAGGCCATAACATCTCATTGGATTATTTTGTTTGTTTGTGATAATTATGTCTTATTTGATTAATATTTTGAGTCCTAACTAATGTTTGTGTGTTTTTAGGATTGATGATTGCCAAACAGTTTTTTGCTATAGTTCCTAGATGCATGATCTTAATTAAATGATCAATTCCATGAAAATGAGGTGCAAGGAAAAATAACATACATTCTACATATAGGTGTTGATCACAGGTGTAGTAGCAGCAAAATGTACATTCAATACAATATATTGACATCACAACTGCGTTCATCATCTTAAGAAAGACTCCATAGTTTTGTGACAACATCGACAACAAGAAATTTTGGGTTTCAAACAATCATCTCTACTTTCTCATAATTTCTCTTCTCTCCTAGTGTAAACAGTTCCTATAATAATGTCAATAACTAGGAGAGATTAATTGGGAATACAATAGTTATTTGACATGAGAGAATAGTGAGGAAGGTCAGGAGTCATGAGGTTAGATGAAAGGTCATAGGAGAAGGTGAAAGGTCACCCTCCTCACTTCTATAAGTATACCCTCATGCCTCATTTGAAGGTACTTTTAGAAATTGAGATGGGACTAACATTAATAGATGATCTGTTGTTAAATAGCTAGAGGCACTTAGCTCTTGGTAGTTAGTAAGGTGAGCTATGGTGAGGTTAGGGTTTTGCATTGGATAATGGTATGAATAAACCATGTTCCATTGTTAGGATTTGAAGGATTGCAACACATGTAATTGTATTTGCAACAACATTAATAAGAAGTTACTTTCTTTAAGTATACATTATTGTGCATATTTATGATGGTTGTACTATATTTCTTGTATTTCCATCATGTTATTATGTGTGATTTCATGTGGGAATATGTTAATGAACTCATTCTTTGCTTGTATATTTCATGTCCACTTTGAATCTATGCTTACTTATTCCATGCCATGTCGGTAACCTGTTGTGAATTGATTTGCGAATAACCTCTAGCATGTTCCTATTAAAGTATATCTAAGATAGTTTTAGCTCACCAATCCTTCTCATGTCATGCTTCTTTGTATTGTTTATGTCACTTTCTTGTATCTTACTTTACAGTTTGTCAATATTGGGTTGACCTTGTTCCCATTGTTTAGGAATTTAATTCTTGTCCTTGCTCTAACATATCCTCTTTTGATAGATAGGAACAAAACCAATGTTATGGAAACCAAATCTACATACTGAATGGGGCTCTTATCCCAAATGGTGTGAATTCTAATTGGGAATTTGCACCGGCAAGGCCCCCTAGTTGTTGGTGGTACATTGTAGCTTGTTAATAGGAAGAAAGCTAAAACTCATAAAGAAAAAGATGAAGCTATTGAAACTTTTCTCCTACAAATTGAATAAGGGAAGAAGATTCAAGGAACTCTAAATCAACAACTTAGTGAGAAAACTCAAGCTTGTGAAAGGCTTGAAGGAGAATTCTTTTTCTCTCAAAAAAGAGCTTGAAAATGTTAAAACATAACTGAGCTTTAATGAGGAATTTGCAAAAAGGAATACAAGTTTTAATGAGATCCTTGATGCTTAAAGGGTCTCAAATAAAAAGGGATGTCTTGGATTTGAAGAAAAGTCAAGATCAGTAGTTGATTTGAAGGGAAAGAAAGTGATTACTTTTGTGCACGTGACCAAAATTGGAGACAATGCAACAAAAAAAGGAGATCTGATACAATAAATGAGAAGAAAATGGACCACATAGTATAATACACATTCAAAGGCAAATCAACTATTGCAAAATAGAAGGAGGAATTAGAATTGAAAAAAGTCAAATAGTGAAAGAGAAGTAAATCAAATTTAATAAAGATCACCTCATCCAATTTTTAGTAATCAATTTTCTCCCAGTTATGAATACACATTTCTAGGATATTGTTTTTCATGCAAAAATTATGGACATAAGGACAAAAATTGCAGGGTGAAATTATCATTTATGAAACTCACTCCAGGAAGAAAAAAATATCAGAAAAGTAATCAACCTATCAGGTAAAAGATGAGTAGACCTAGATACAATAATTCATTCTCTCCTTTGAGATTTGATTAGATGTTATGCATGCTAGAATTTTAGGCATAGAGTAGCTAATTGAAAAATTATAAATAAAAGGTTTGATCCAATTATTAGGCAAATAAACCAAGAACCAAAATTATGGCAGTGAAAGGAAAATACAAAGAACTATAATATTGTTTTTTATGCTTAGAATGAAGGAATCCATTGGTATGTGGATGGCTATTCCAATGACATGCCAGGTGAAAAAAGTAATTTCTTGTCATGGAAACCAATTGAGAAAGATAATGTGACCTCTGCAAATAATGCACCTGGTAAGATTCTTTGTAAATGAGTTGTTAGTCTATCTAATGGCAGAGTGTTTTCTTAGTGGGTCTTGACCAAGGTTCAAATTTAGTTGCGCCAAACAAATCCCTACACTATTGGCCATTTCGGCATCAATCCGCGAAGCATGCACCGAAGTCTCACCTGAAGCAGTATGGGGGGATGCTGGAACCAAGTTTCCACACCCAGAGATCAGTGTGATGTCATTTGTTCCCTAAATCTTCTTTTGCACAGATCGATAAGCCTTTATGGCTTATCGATATCAATCCTAAAGTCTGGCTCTAGACCTCCGCGAGGGTCTACAACTGTCTTTCATGGACCTTGAATAGATGAGTCAACTACTTATGCGCATCAAAGATTACTCTTATCCTAGTAATTACTTAGATCGGCTTAATTGTTCAATAAATTTAACACATGAAAGGTAATCTTCATGTAAACAATTAATATTAATTGCATTCAAGTAACAACATAAATCATGTAAAGTCGTGCATCAATACATCATTATTTCATAAGCCCATCATTCATCACAAGATAAGCAAATTCATATAAAACAGAATTAAAGAGATAACCATGGGAATTTCTACAATAATCTTCTTTATTAATACTTGGTTCAGCTTACAGACTCAAGACTTCCCTACGCACTCAGTTGCAGGGGTTTGCGCACTCAAATACGGACTCTACTTTAGGCCTCTGTGCACATAGTTGCAGAGCCTTTCTTCCTACTCTTCTACACTAACTCTCTAGACTTCTCCCATAGGAAAAATTCATTACTTTGCCTTAGACACCCTAAGACAGACTTATTTATACAATCCCATGGTCCGCGGACCATGGGTAGATCCTCAACAAGACGACTCAACTTACATAAAGAAGGGTGAAACCCTTTATGATTCTTTAACTATCTACGCACTTCACGACCACAATTTGTAGAGACTTTACATTTTTATACAACAAAACTTGGGATTTTTCCACAAAATTGACCCTAGGGGACCCCATCCCAATAGGCCCCCAACACAAATATTGTGACTCACCCTCGAGTCACTCTATTGGTGCGAAGATATTACTATGAAGATCCCCCACCTCCACTTGTGCAACTGCTACTTCAACCACGCTCTGCGTGGTTACTTGCTTGATCTGCACTACTAGCTGCTCTGTGGCTGGTCCTCCACTATCCTACTTGATTTGCTATTGTGTACTCTGCAAGTTCACCAATTTCTCCTGAATGTTGGCAGAGACAATGTAAGCCTCATCCAACCAAGGCCCCAATCTAGCATTGAGGACTGCCTCTTTCTTCTGCGCTGCTTCCACCCGTGTAAGTAGCTACTTCACCTTTTGCAGCTTGGCAAGGCATTGTGATGTAGCAACAGTGCATGCCATTTCCATCACTTCATCATAGTGTTGCTGGAGCTCGCGAACTTCTGTATTCAAGAGTTGCAGGGTGGGATCCTCCTATAGGGTTGTGAATACCTCCATAGATTGCTAAAAAAGAATGGCATAGTTTACCACAGAGGCATCCACCGTCGCAACTCCATCCTTCATAGCAACTTTGGGCTATTCCATTATCTCTGGCAGAGTTGAAGGCTATGAATTCAACTCCAGCTATGTTATCTTCAGGTTCAACTTGAACTAAACTCTGGCCACTTCTGTCTTGGCGTCGCGCACACCTATAGCCATCTTTCTGATCTTCGCCTCCAACAACGCTTCCTCCAATATATGCAGTTCAGGTATTGTTCTGAAGGTTTCTGCCACCGTGACTATAAGCTGGGTGTTCTACGCATGAATTTTCTTCTGTGCCTCCAGTGCCTCCAACTTCTCAGTGAACATCTATTCGTTGTTTAATTGATACTCACTTATGAGGCTTAGTGCACGTTGCTCCCGCACTTGGAACTCTGCTGTCACACCTACCTACAACATGTGAAGATACTCATTTGGGAGCATAGCTAGGTTGATGCTGATGCTATACAAAGAACTCACTATGGCCTTATCATTGATTGCCTCTATGCTCAAGGAGCCATCTGGCAGCGTGAATTCCCAGAGATCCAATGATCGAACCATATTTGTTGCCTGATTGGTCCTCAACGCCAAACTTGTTGGTGCAGCGCTGATATGCCCTGTTCCTACCTAGATCCTATTTGTTTGAATCTATAGCTCATGGAAATCCTTTTGAGTGGTGCTCAACACCTGCTATTGCCACTGCTCAAACTGCTACAACAGTCCTTCCATGGTATCCCACACCTTGTTGCCTATCTCATTCAGGTCGCCATATGTCAAAGTAATTGGAACTAGCGATGGCTTGGTCACCTTTGATTTCTTATGTGACCCTTCCTTTCCTTGTTTCTTGTACCTTTTAACTTGGAAGGGAGTGCTCTCATGCTCCTCCCAACCACCGCAACACTGCTCTGATTACTCCTCCTCCTCTGTTTAGGGCGACAATGAATTTTCACTGCGCTTGGAGCCACACTCTTCCTGTTCAACTTGCTGCTTTGTGACATGCTACACTTCCACCCAGGCCTTCTCCTCGGCCTCTTTTTTCCGCTTCTTAGCCAACTCCTGGACCTTCTGCTTGGCTGCTTCCTTCTTCTTCTTCTCCATGGACTTTCTAGTACCTACGGCTAGATCAGATGGAGAATGCCAATCTATCAGCCAACGCTTGATGACCTCCTCAAAATCATCATCGGTAGCAAGGTAAGGTAGGTTAAGCCATTTTTGCTGCAGATCCTTCTGTGCTCGGATGTATACATGGTGAAAGTCAACTTTGAACTCCACGTACCCTGAAAGCTGTTCAAACACGGTAGGTGACAACCGTGGCTTCTAGTCAAGGGGCATGCGAATGATCGCCTCCATTAGCACCCATAAGACTTTGGTCTTTGTGATGTGTGTGATGTTATTTTTTGCCCAGAGGGATGCAAACTGTGCAGCCTCTAGCAAATCCTTATCCACGGGGGGAATTGAATGTCCTCTGGCAGATCCCACGTGATAAGAATAATGGAGAGCAACAACCATGAACAGTGGAATGTTTTACTCTCGTCCCGCGCCTCTCAATAGTTCGTGAGGAACACACCACAAAGGTAGCGTGCCTAGTTGAACTATACACCCTCCATGCATTGGGAAGCCAAAGAAATCATCGGCGCTAAAACCTCGTCCGCGCGACATTTTCTCATAACTTTGCCTGCAAGGATTTATGTGGCAGTCTTTACCGTAGGATTGGTGATTGAGGTAATAGAGTACCCATGTGACTTCTTATCAAGCTTGAATTTGTCCTTCATTTTCCTTGTGAGGTCGTGCTCACTCGTCTTTCCACCAAACTCCTTCGCTGGATTCAACTCGGAGTGCGACAACTCGATGGATCAACATGTCGGTGATAGGGATCGGTGCACTTAGCCACAAACAACCATCATGCAGCAGGGTTAGGAACTACTTAATCACAATTAAGTTGATTTTGGAGCAGTGGTAGTGGGGCACCCATAACAGGTTCAAGAACCCTGATTGATTCACTTCGCGAATCCACTCCATCGGCTCTAACAGGGTGACACCTAATTCTTTATAGAACAACCTCTTCATGTAGTTTTCTTTTACCAAGTGGGGGAACCTCTCATGGTCTGCCAGATCCCAGTCTTCGAGCTTGAGGTGGGGAATCTGCACTAAGCGTGAACCTTCAAAAGTGATGTTCTCCGATAGCAGGGGTGTATTGAGGAGAAATTTTCCTGCATCTGGGTCCTTAGGGACCTTCAATTTTCCTTTGCATGAGGGGATATAATCTAGAAGATTGGATATAGGATCCACCCCCTTGGTGTCTATATCCTTTACGCCTTCTTTAGCCTCCAAGTCCACCACTTCCCCTTATCCTTAGTGCTCAGTTTTTCCTTCTTCTGAGCCTGGGTGGCTGCATGCTTCCTCAGTGACTTGCGCACCAACATGGGCTTCTTTTGATTGTCATTCTTAGGTTTGGGGACTTCCCTCACTGGCATAGGCTTCAGCCTAGGCGACCTTGACACTGTAGGCACTACAGATGGAGTCTCCATGCTCATCACCTTTGGAGAAGCTCCCTCAGAGGTGACAACTCCTCTAGTACTAGCAGTCTCTCCTAGTCCAGGCACCGCGTTGAGAATAAACATTGGGTTTCCTCAGGTAACTTATCAAATACAAAACTAATGACCAAATCAACATAATCCTGAGGATTCATAAACAACCGACAGCTGAACACTAAAATTATAAGGATGAAAAGTGCTTTTCACTGGACAACCACACGTAATTTATAGGCAAATTTGAATTCAAATTCGATTTTCCCCCCCAGAATCTATCCATAAATGCTAAATTGGTAGCATATTTCCAAAGATATCACTCTTAAATTCAGCCTTAAATGCCACCCCTTGCTCCTCTGAACCATCTCCTCACTGTGAAATCATGAACAATGACTGTAATGGTCACTTTCTGGCTGTGCTGCACGGTCTCTCCCCCTATAGCGCAACTCCCTTCATGCTACTTTTGGTACTGTGACATCATCCCATTTCGCGCAGCCCCCCTGTCGCATAGCTCTAAAACACAATCAGTGTTGTTTATAGTCCCACGCTCCCTTGTAGCTTCCTATAGTGCTAAGAATGTGCTACCTTCATGTAGTCATTGGGCCAGATCTCCCATGTATGGCTTTAATTGGCTTCCATTTACTATTCCTGGAAATGGGTCTCCATTCAACTTCGCTAGCTAAACTACTCCACCATCTGTAATATCTTTGATAACATATGGCCCTAGCTAGTGCATCTGAAATTTTCTTGGAAACTTATCAAAATTACTGTCATATAATAAAACCAAATCATTTACCTTGAAGGTGTGCAGTTTGATGTGTTGATCGTGCCAAGATTTTTCACGTTCCTTCTGAACCTACTGATGGAATCCAGCCAAAAACCTATCTTCCTTAAGCTCTATTAGCTACATGAGCCTTTATTTTAAGGCTTCACGGTCTACCATTCCTATGAAAGCCACTATGCGTAGACTAGGCACAATGTATTCCATAGGCATTACAACTTCTACGCCATAGACCAACCTAAAAGGTGTCTGACCAATAAGATTTTTACAAGTAGTTATGTAGGCCCATAACACTGTTGGTATGCGCACCTCCTAGTCATTCTGCTGCACATTGCAAACCATCGTCAACACATTCTCCAATATCTTATTAAACGCCTCAACCGTTCCATTGGCCTAAGGATGGTATGACATACTCTTCTTATGGTAAACCTGGAACTCTTTTGTTAGTGCACTGATCGTTTCATTGAGAAAATGCGTACTGGGATCACTCATCAAAACTTCGGGCAACCAAACCTAGTTGACAGATATTCGAATAGAAATTGTGCTACTGCTGGCCATGTATAGTCTTTCACAGGCTATGCCTCTACCCATCTAGTCAAATATTCCGTTGTGGTGATGATATACCGCACACCTATTTTCTTGCCTGGTGGCTGAATCGGTCCTACAAAATCAATTTCCGATTTCTCAAATGGATGCAATGACACATGTGGATTCAAAGGCATCTCATCCCTTCACGATGACCTGCCCATCCTCTAACATGCATTGCATGCCCTACAATATGCTTTAGAATCCTTTATTATGCAGCATCAACCACCACAATCGAGTGCGCAAAATCTTCTACGCTATTGCTTTTCCTGCATAATGTCCTCCCGCCGCTCTTCTATGAGATTTAGCGAGGATACTGTTTCTTTCAAAGTCAGGCACATAGAGCTAAAGTATTTCATTCGATCACATCTTATACAAATGGCCTGCAATAACTGAAAAGTATGCTGCACGCACCACCAATTCTTTCTTCTGTTTACCGGTGTATCCCTCTAGAGCTGTCCCTATGGTCAGAAAGTGGATAATGTCTACAAAGTGATTATATGCTACACACACCACAAAGAGTTGCGCGTCAGGAAACCCTTCCTCTAAATTGGTAGGCTCCTCCCCTATTTCAATGCGCGACAGATGGTCTGGCATTGCATTCAACCTTCCTGTCTTCACAATCACCTCGAAATCATACTCCTGAAACAAAAACAACCATCTGCATATTCCCCTCCCCCCGCCCTAAAATAGGCTTATTAACTAGATATTTCAATGCAGAATGGCCTGTGCACATCTTAAAATGTCATCCTAGAAGGTAATGTCTGAACTTCTGGAGCACATACACCATAGCCAAACCTTTGCGCTCTATTGTTGAATAATTATTTTTATCCTTGAACAACTTCCTTCTCGCAAATGCTATAGGGTGATCTAGTTCTCCTTTGCAGCTTGTGTCAGCACTACTCCTAGTGTAATACATGAGGCATCTACATGCACATGGAACTCTTTCCTCCAATCTGAGAAGACTAGGATCGATGCAGTGACCATTTTTTCCTTCAGTACATCCAGGTTGCGCTGACATTCTTCATCCCAACAAAATGTAGTGTCCTTCTTTAGTAGCTTTTCCATATGCATGGTAATCTGAGCATAACCTTTGATGAACTTTTGATAGTATCTAGTATGGCCCAGCATTGCGTGCAACTGTTTAACACTTCTTGGTGCCTCTAAATTAATTATTACCACGATCTTAGTAGGGTCCACCATAAGCCCTTGCCTACATACCATATGACCTAACAAGATCCCAAAAGGGACAAAGAAAAAACATTTCTTTAGGTTTAGTGCAATCTGATACCTTCGGCATGTATCCAACATTAAGTGTAGATTATCTACATGGTGCTTGAATAGCCCGAATACTGTCTAGTGGTCAAAATATACCTCCAAGAATTTGTGAATAAATTTTTTGAATGTCGCGATGAGTATGCACGAGAATATTTCCAACACATTCTCAAGTCCAAAAGGCATCATTTTCTACTGGAAACATCCTCACTCTATCTCGAAGGTGGTCTTACTCCTACCTTCTAGCACGATATTTATCTGATGGTGTCTAGAGAACCCATTAGTGAATGAATAGGCCTCATGCCTACCAATATTATCTAGTACTTCATCTATGAATGGAGTTGGAAAAGAATCATGAATGCAAGCATCATTAAGCTTCCTGAGATCTACAAAATCCTTATTTCATGCTTCTACTTCTTTTCCTGAATGACTATGGGACTCACCAAATCAGATTCCTCCATCGGTTTAATAATACCTGATGTAAGCATCTTGTCCAACTCCAAGTGGACCTTTTCCTAATATTTGGGATTAAGGTGATATGGCCTCTACTTAATAGGCTTCGCTTCTGATTTCAAAGTTATTTTCATCACTCCAAAATTGCCTATGATGCCTTTCAAGTCTGAAAATTTGGTAGGGAATAAATCCTGATATTCACGAAGAAACTCAGTGACTTTTTCCACTGTAGCATCATCTCAGTAATCCCCTATCTTTGCAAACTTTGGTTTTGCTTCTGTACCAATGTTTACTTGCTTAGTTTTTAGTGGTACAGTGATGTTGGGGTTCTCTATCTATGGCCCCTCTACTTCGCAATGGCCTTCTGCTTCGGGGATGTTAATATTCCTTTGATCCTCATCCTCTCCTTCAGTAGTCATATTATAGCATTCCAACGCATGGCACAACTGGGTACTCCAATCTGGTTGAACCAATTCCAAGGGATCCTGAAGAATTCTTAAGATTGTTGCCTTAATCTCCTCCAGCGCTTCATCAATACTTTCAAATCTATCTTCAAAGATGAATGTCCTCATGAACCCGTCTCTTAAGATATCCCATTTTTTGGTGCCATGGTGGAGCTTTGTTTCCAAATACTAGCTCATAGGGATGATGTCCAAAGTGTGTCAGAAAATATGCACCCACTCTAGCTACAACTCCATTCCATAAACCTTAGTCCACTTTGCCAAATGATTCTGCGGATCATTTCTATCATCATACTTCTCAGTCAAATATACCTTGGGGTGACCAAATCGCATCCTTATCATCCTCGTATAGTCACGCCATTCTTCAAAACTGTATTTATGCGTACCCCACCACCGTGCAGGCATAACGCGTGACACCAAATCCAGTGCTTGGAAGAAATTCTTCTCAGACACTTCCCTTTCAAATGCATCCATTTTATCTACATTAGTTAGACCATCATAATATGGAAAACTCCTTAACTCAGATGATACACCATGCAACGATTTAGTCATCATATTACAACGTAGCATAGATACTTGATGCAACCTATTTTGCTAGTGCTCCAGTTCTTCATCCGAATCTAATGTACAGGACCTTTCGTGGTCCCATGCGATTCGTCCATCAGTTGTCAAATTAACCCAATCTTGGTATCATGCTGTTATTTTATAGATTTGATCTAAATCATCACCACTCTCCTCATAGTCGCGATCGGTTTAGTACATTGCGGTCCTTTTGCATGGTCCAATGGTACTACCACGCGAAGCATTTTCCTTTCAAATGACATTATCTGGTTCTTCAAATTGATGACCCCATTCATGTCGATAGCCCAATCAATTCCAAGGAGTGCAGGATATGGATTGTTGTCATCAAAAATCTCAATTACTTCAAAGTCAGCCAACGCACTTGCACCTTTTATATCTACGGTCACCCCATGCAATCTCCCCATAGGGATAATCTTCTATTGATTTTCCATTCTTAATTGAATTAGAGACCATTGTAGTGTAGGCCTCTCCATTCTTTCCCAAGTATGTTTAGGTAAAACATTCACATCCATCCCTAGATCCAAAATAACTTGATCCATCTCGTATTCTCCTATTTGCACGGTGAGCCTCATCTCGTGCCCTGTTATTGTCTTATGTCTGCCGATATTTCTGACTATGTGGTGCCCATCAAAAGCATTATCCATATCATCACATTTGTTTATCAACTCCAGTAATCCTTTCATAGCCCTGCTGTCATGCAACAGTTTCATGCAAGTCTCCAACAAAGTAGTAAGTATGGAGGGGTCAACTTCTTCTGATAGCCTATCTTGACTTCCAGAGGTAGAGGCTTCAGTGAATCTTTTCTTTGCTTCCATGAACGTTTCCTTTGCGCACTCCAGAATAAACACAAATTATTTTTCTAGAGCCTTGCAGAGCCATCCACCTTCTTTAGTCTATTTTCCCTTATCATCACCAATCATTATACCACTTCGCAACATGATATTCACATTGGGATCCTCTTCATGAGGCTCGACCCTCATCATTTGAAGGTTCTAGGTAGGCTTCTGAGGTTGCATCTTCTTCTCCTACATTTTAGCTATCAATTGAGGGCATTCTTCTATCACGTGGTCAAACTGAGTACAATACTAGCATGACGGGTGTGTCTAGCTCATACACTCCTGCGCGTAATGTCCTGGAACTCCACAATTATAGCAAATAACTTTCCCTTGACCTCTCCTAGGTCCTCCTCCTCCTTGGCCTCATCTGCATCCCTGGTATCATCCACGTGCTACCCCAACACCTTGATCTAGAGGCCAAGTTTCTATTTGGATTCGATACATGTGCATTCTTTCCATCATCAATTCATAATTATGACAGATACATTCATCATGGCCCACCGATTTACAGAAATTGTAGAATAGTTGTTATGGTGTCTACAAAAACTTTTGCAGCAAGTGGCAATTGTCTATTACATGTTTTACTGCTACTTGACAAATAATGCACCACAACATGGGCCCTGTACTTGGTCCAGCTTGAGCTTCCTGCCTCAGGGGCATTGAACCTCCTCATGCCATATGATTTATGAAAACAGGGCAGTGATCCTTATCATGCCCCTGGCTTTTATACTTAAGGCACCAAACTTCTTCACATACTTCTGGCCGAGTCGCTTTTACATGTTTTACTGCTACTTGACAAATAATGCACCACAACACGGGCCCTGTACTTGGTCCAGCTTGAGCTTCCTGCCTCAGGGGCATTGAACCTCCTCATGCCATATGATTTATGAAAATAGGGCAGTGATCCTTATCATGCCCCTGGCTTTTATACTTAAGGCACCAAAATTCTTCACATACTTCTGGCTGAGTCGCTTTTTCCTTCTTCAAGCTCTGAAAATTGAGGCAAAGGTTTGGAAATTCCACATTAATATGTTGAAATCCAAACATCGCATCCTAGATAGGTGTCTCGTATAATATCATTGCGATCTCCAACACTTCTGCTTGAGTCCCTATATTTTGTTGTGACAAAGAAATCCTTAAGTGAGGGAGGAGCACAACTATAAACCAATCAGGGCATTGAATATCTTTGAGGTTCATATTGGCTTCATGGATTCTGTACTTCAGTCTCTGATCCAGCTCCCAAGGTGTTTCACCAATCTTCATCATGATTTCCTTGAATCCCACTACTGATTGCATTTCAGAATTAGGCCTGCGGAATTCCTTATTCAAAGTAGTATGAGTGTTCGTTAATGATGCCAATGGATTATCAGTGCAATACTTAATGTACCATGTCAATGCATGATATTGTAGAGAAGTAACCAACTGCACTTTCTTCATAGGATCATCTATAATATTTTGCGCTGTCCACACAACCTTCGCAATGAACCAAAACTAGTCTGGGTCCTCATTTCCCAAGCCCTTGAAAACAGACAACTTCATCATATTCAACATGTTGAACTATGGTGAAGGTGGTGGCAGTGTGGGCGAAGGTGTATGATGTGGGGGTGAAGGTGGAGGTGGTGTGGAATGATGAGGTATTCGCGGAAAACCTTGTCTTATTAACTGTACAATGCTTTGCTGTGAGGCCTGTACTACTCCCTTGTTGTAACTCGAAGGAGCTTCTCTCAATGGGCTGTATTTGGGATCTACTCTTTCCTAATTTCTAAAGAATCATCCACTTCATGTAGATCCAAACATCAAGGCAGTGGCATAACCCGCTTTTCATAAAAGAGCATTTTAATCCAAGTATTCAAAGATCTCAAATATTTACCTCGCTGTCCCTTCAAAAAGCGTCGTTCTGCTTCGCTGTAATTGACTGAAGTATCAACTGTGAATTTTGTCATGAATCCTTCTATGAATCGATCAAGTTAGTGATTGACAACACATGCGATCTTATCTTCAAAAGTTTCCAACCTCCACACTAGTTCCAGGGTCACCACTATTGGACCGTCAAGCCTCCACCTTCCTTGGTCGTTTGCTAATTTAGCGATCCACTCATATAGTTCAATTGGGAAGGTGCAAAAGAAGATCTCATGTATTTCTGTGTACAAATATATTTCCAACCACTATTCTTTCGTCAGGCACAAATTTCTATTTTCTGGCACCGCGAATTCGTGGATCTTTTTATCCAACCACTCCTTAATTTCTTTCTTGGTCAGATTCTAGTGATGCGATATCACACATCTCTTTATGCAGATCTTGGTCTTGGAAATGGAACCATTTTTTGGCTTAGTGGCTGACCTAGGTTCATAGTTAGTTGCGCCAAACAAATCCCTACACTACTGGCCCTTTTGACATCAATCCTCAGAGCGCAGACTAAAGTCTCACCTGAAGCAGTATGGGGGGATGCTGGAACCAATTTTCCACACCCAGAGATAAGCATGATATCGTTTGTACCCTAAATATGCTTTCACATAGATAAATAAGCCTTTATGGCTTATCGATATTACTCCTTTAGTCTGCCTCTAGACCTCCTCGAAGGTCTACAACTATCTTTCGCGGACCCTGAATAGAGTCAACTACTTACGTGCATCAGAGATTACTCTTATCCTAGTAATTACTTAGATCGGCTTAAGTGTTCGATAACTTTAACATATGACAAGATAATCTTCATGTAAACAATTAATATTAATTTCATTCAAGTAACAACATAAATCGTGTAAAGTCTCGCATCAATACATCATTATTTCATAAATCCATCATTTATCATAGCATAAGCGCATTCATATAAAAAAAAAGGAAAGAGATGAACATGGGAATTTCTGCAATAATATTCTTTATTAATACTTGGTTCAGCTTACCGACTCAAGACTTCCCTATGCACTTAGCTATAGACTCTACTCTAGGACTCTACGCACATAGCTACAAAGCCTTTCTTCCTACTCTTCTGCGCTAACCCTCTAGACTTCTCCCATAGGAAAACTTCATTACTCAACTTACATAAAGAAGGGTAAAACCCTTTATGGATATTTAACTATCTACGTGCTCTGCGACCACAATTTGCGGAGAATTTATATTTTTATACAAAAAAACTTGGGCTTTTGCCCCAAACCTTGGGATTTTGCCCCAAAATTGACCCATGAGACTCCATCCCAACATAGAGGTAAACACAAGAACGTGTTATTTGTTGATGGGATGCATCATAATTTACTTAGTGTGTCTTATATGTGTGACCAAGGCTATGATGTGATGTTCAAAGCTAAAAATGATCAAATCAAGTTTGCAAGCACTAGAAAAATAGTAGTTGGAGTTGTAATAATAGACAATAATGTCTATGTCCTAAAAGAGAAGACAAAGGGTGCTGTTTGGAAAATATTGATGAGAGATGGTTATGACATCAAAGACAACTGAATTTGAACTTTGAACAGGTTGCCAAATTAGGAAAGAAGAATGTTGTTAGAGATCTGTCAAACCTTTCAAAGCCAGATGTTTTCAAGTCCTGTTAGATTAGAAAACAAATTCAGGTCCCATTCAAGTCTAAGGAGAAACTAGTCCATTGAAATTAGTACATATGGACTAACGCATTCCTTCATGAAATTAGACACCTTTAGGTAAATTAAATTTATTATTGATGACTTCAACATAGTTATATGGGTTTAATTTCTTAGAGAAAAATCAGAGGCCTTTCAACATTTTAGAGACTTTAATGCCATGGTTGAAAATGAGATAGACTGTAAAATAATGTGCATAAGGTCTAATAATGAAGGTGAGTTACTTCAAGGGAATTTGATGACTTTTGCAAGAAACATGGAATCAAAAGGAAATTTACCATAGCAAAGATTGTACAATAGGATATTGTAGTAGATAGAGCCGACATATCGGTTCAACAATTTGCTAGAGCTATGATGGATAGAAGAAATGTTCAACATAGATTTTAGTTTGAAGTCATTCACATAGAAATGTTTATTCTAAGAAAAGAAAACTTCAGATCAAATAGTGATATAACCCCATATGAGCTTTGGTATGGAAGACATGCAATACTCAACATCTTAGAGTGTTTGAAAGCAGGTCCTATATCAAAAAGAATGATGCAAAGCTTGGTATGTTTGATGCAAGAGCTGATTAAGGTATTTTTCTTGGATACTCTTGCTGGGAAAAATATTGAAAGGGGGGGGGGGGATTTAGTGTTTTAAAAACTCACTTAAACTTTTATTTTCTTATTCAAATTTCTGTATGCTACTATAATGAAGTGAACCTGCATATGTACGTGACTATTATTTAGACAACTAGAGTATATCCAATTAACTCGATTTTCAGTTAATTCATCATCTGTTTAACTTGAACCAGTGTATCAATACTTCATTAGGAATTAATTAAACAGTAACCATGTGCAGCAAGAATAGAATAAACCATAAAAAATGAGAAACATATCAACACACATGAACGCTCAGATTTTTAGGTGGAAACCCAATGTGGGAGAAAACTACCGTTGCTGTCGTCTTTGTCTTCATATTTTATTATAATGATAAATTCTTACAATCTTGTACTGGAGGAGACACATACCAGCATGTAGGCACCCACCTGCAGAAGGCTACAACCTTCTCTCATTCTCCAGTACCCACTGGAAGGGAGCTCCAACCACCTAATCTCGTTTACCGACACCCACCAGAAGGGAGCTCCAACCCCCTGATCAGATTTACCAGCTACCACTAGAAGGAAGCTTCAAATCCCTTACTAAAGGCTCTAACCCTCAATACTTCTATGGTCCATGTTTCATAATATTTCATACTGGAGCCACCTGAACCAAAACATCAAACCTGTAGGACACTTTTCATCGAATTTTCAGATTGGACCCACTACCGTCATTTAAGCCCAATTTAAAATTACAAATGAAACCAATCACTGTATCAAATCATTAAACCAAATTAATCATCAAATCATTGAATAAACCAATTACTGAATCTCAAACAAATAAAGGAGCTAGATCATCTCAAATCACTATATACTCCTCATTAGAATGTTAGACCACTTACTGTTCATCATAGAAACTAGATCTTGTCATTGCAAACCCTAGTCATTATTATTGTAGAACATATATGCTGCTATTATGAGACATACCCATGTATATACATGCTTTCTCTTTAGATAACCCGTGTATAGATCTCAAAACATTGAACCTTGAAACTGAATCACTGCACTATTGAAATCAATCATTAAAACACATACTGACCTTTTCACAGATCTCTAAACCAAATACAGATCATATAATAACAAAATAATTACTATTCAACATTTCATAACATAACCAGTTCAACCTTACATAACCAGTTCAACCTTAACCATCATTGTCAAACCCAGATGATCATGAAATACTCCACCGTCAGATAGAAGTAAACATAATAAGACTAATCAGACATCATATTTAGGAAAACAATAGCATATGGACATGACCATTATAAGAAACTTCCATGTATGTACACACATTTCAAGAAGCATACTTGCATACAGATCTATCCATACTGCAAAATCGATACGCAACTACCCATAAGTAGATCTGTGTATGTACGTGATCTTTCTGAAGAAAATACGCGTACATATCTGTGACTATTGAATCATACGTTTACTACATAATAAAACATCAATTAAATCCAAATATTGACATACACTATAAAAGACACACATCATAATATCATCATCACAAGTGCATCAACCCATAAACAAATTATTCAATGTGTATTCATTTCAGATCCATATGATTTTATCCATCATCAAAATCATGGACACACACTTATTTCAGATCAAACAATTCATCGATAAATGATCCAAGTGGATCTTCAAAAAATACCAATGGCATGGTAAGGGGCTCAAAACTCATTGTGGTAGAATCTAGATAAACTTAGCATTGGATTGAAGTGTTCATCATCCTGATTCCAATGGTACGAATGTCACTCAAATCTGAGTCTAGATGACAAAGTTAGAGCAAGTGAAATTTTGAGTTTGACTTGTCTAGGTAGAAGGGAGAAGAAGACATGGCAAAGTTTCAGCGAATGCGTGATAGGTTTCCACTGGGCTCCACATATCACATATCGATGAAAAGGAGGGGTGGCTTAAGGAGAATTGGCCTGTAGGTTTTAACCCCAAACAAAAATTACCTGCATATGAATTCTAAAAACAGAAAATAAACAAAGGTGAGAGCATAACACATAAAACAAATATACAAAATGATTTTCCCCTCGATCCAAAAGCCGAGACTAACAGCTTGATTTCTCATTATGTTCCTTTCAATGTTACAATATATATATATATATATATATATATATATATATATATATATATATATATAGTATATATATGCTGAAGCATCCATAAATCATAATCCATTAACCTTAGATTAGAACATAATCGTAGTTCCCTTGACCAGATCTACATAATACCATGGATCGAAAACCGTCACACCTAAAACCATGTCGTGGAAAGAATATAACACAACCCAAAATGGCTCATGGCGTTACCGACTATGATTGTGATATCACATATCATAGGCAGGAGGAGGAACAATAAAGGGTATATTAGCCTTGGCGAAGACCCGGTTGCGATGAAACTTTATCGCACATTGCAAATCGTAGGAACAAGGATGGTGTTACGAAAGGCCCTGACGGAAAGTGCCAATTGCAATTTCACAATAGGCACTGATTGTGATATTACGATGGGAGGCCAAACTCAAAATTTTATATATTGTTATTAATAAACCTGACGGGTCTGCAGATGTTGCAGAATGCTAGACTAGTACGTCGATGGATTCACGTCGATTGCGATTTCGATGAGGTTGCCATACGTGAAATTTTATGTTCTATGGTTAACACTCCTATCAGGTCTGTGGTTATCACAAGATGCCTGTCCTTGGCTTGGACTATCCGTTGATCATCTGGAAGCGCCAATAAACCCGCTACTGAGACTCATGCGCAGTTGAAATAGGTTGCCTTGTTGGAAAGGGGCTTCACTATTACGGTAAGGTTGTTGCTGTGAATCCTTTCGACATGATTCCGCTTGCTAACTTGGGTTCTTATGTTAGAATTGCCTCGATTTTGAGGGATGCCACCATGCTTATATATACAACTATTTGTGTCGAGAGAAAGGCAGGGAGGACTAGCCGAATACACATATTTTATAGCATATGGCAGACCCTGACCCTGGTAGCAGGCCGAAACCTTGCCTTGAGCAGCAGGGAGGTTCTGAGAAGGTTGAAGAAGGCTTGATTATCCAAATTGAGAGTTTGGATAGGCATTTTTGCACTATTTTTCACCAGGAGTTCAGTGGTTCTATCTGTTTATAAAGTTGGGACCTCCATTCTTTTGCCATCTATCATCTTGGAGGTATAAGGGTTGAAATTGCTTATTGATGTACTTTTATCTATTTTATGCCACTAATAAAAAGAAAGCCTCCCCACTATTGAGCAGGGCCTAGAGACATAGTCCAAACTCGATAAACTCCATAATCAAATCATTGTGTCATGGTTTTTGTTTTCTTCTGGTTATTTCTACATTGTTTATGTGCTTTTAAGTTCCATGGTTAATTAACTCTATTATATGCAATTCCGATGCATATGTAAGTAAAAGATCTTGGATCAAGTTTGGTACCAGAGTAGGTCTTTGTAGATGAAAATTGCAGGATTTTATTCTAACATGGAACAAGTTGCGAAGAGGAGAAGGAACACTTATATCCTTTGATCCTGAATCAAGATGTGCACAACGAAGAAGAAACATGGCCAATGAAGAAGCTCGTTGGGAAGATGAACATAATTTCCAAAATTTATTCTACAATATGGCAAGAAAAGTGGACCAGCTATTCACAGAGTATGGGAAGGCACTTGGGCATGAGAAGAAGGATGTCGAAGATCATGGATCAGGAAATCAGGAAGGTGGTGGAGAAGATCTTCCTCCCTCTCCTTCTTCCAATGATAGTTCTGATCACTCTCATATAAATTCCAAACAAACCTCTAAGAAACCATTCTTCAAGCTAGAGGTGAAGTTCGATCCGCCCATGTACAATGGAGAATGTAGTACAGAAAAAATCAATAACTTGATCAGAAAAATAGAGGTTTATTGCCGAATCCAATAGATCGAAGAAGATGAGGTGAAAGTCTAGTTAGCATCTTTTCGACTGAGCGGTACTGCTCTCATTTGGTGGGAGAGAAAGTTACAGAAGGGAAGCACAAAGTTAGGTACCCTTATGTCCTCTTGGTCTAGTTTTATCTGCATTAAAGGAATAGTTCTACCCCCTGGGTTATAAGAAAAAGGCACTTATGTACTGGCAATATTTAAGGCAAGGTACGGGCCATAATGTATAAATATTGACGAAGGGATTTCAGAAACAAGCACTGAATCTTCGCATCTCATTAGATGCGCCTGAAATTGTAACTAAGTACATAGGTGCGCTACATAGTTAGATCTGACACTCGTTATTACTGTTCAAGCCTACTTCAATTGATACGACCAAAATTAAAGCTATACATCTTGAAAGCTTAGGCAAGAATTATCGAGATGACTAAACCAAGAAGATGCCATTCAAACCTCAGCATGGAAAATTCGAGAAGAAAGGAAATGGGAACGATAAGAAGACCGCCCCTGCCAAGAAGGGGGATGGAGCAACACCATTGTGCACTCACTGTAAGAAGGATGGGCATGATGAGGACCACTTGTGGGAGCTGCATCCAGAATTGAGACCAAAGAGATTCAGTGGAAAGGGGAAGAAAAAGATAGTGGAAACAACACAAGACCTTGGATCAAATTTCCATGATGAAACATTAATCACAACCATGGGTGCAAGAGGTACTCTTTCTCTTAATGAGTTCTGATTTGGTTGCAAGCACTAGTTATTTGAATGAGCTTGTGAGTCGTGAGCAAAAGAGAATTGAGCTGTTCCACATTAGAGTTTTCATAAAGCACAGAAAGGTGGAAACTCTATTTGATTCAGGTTCCCATGAAAAGTTAATCTTAGAGTCCTTAGTGAAAAGGCTAGGCCTTGAAACTAAACCTCATCCAAGTCCATACCCGCTTGGTTGGGTAAGCGATAAAGCCAAATTCCAGGTCACCAAGCCGTGTGTGGCCAGATTTGTAAATGCTTCTAAATTAGTTGATGAGGTAGAATTAGATGTAGTACCTTTGGACATCTGTGGGATCATCTTGGGAAGCCCTTATTTATATGATAGAAAGACTATTTTCTTTCGGCATGAAAACAAATACCACCTCACCAAGGATGGTGTAGAGTATGTAGTCAGAGCTCATCACACAAAAGTTAGTGCTATCCTTGTAAGTGCATGACATATTAAAAGACTGGTTAATTCTAGTAAAGGGTGCATGCTCATGGTAGTGAGGGTGAAAGAAGCTGAGACAACTAACATTTTCCGAGGTTGTGATCCTGATCACAAGAAGGAATTATTTGAAATTATTTATGAGTATGATGAATTGTTTCAGGATCTAAGAGGATTTCCCCCTAAAAGGGAAATACAACATGAGATCCATTTGCAGCAGGATGTCCCTTTTCCAAATGTTGGCATGTACAGGATGGCTTCTATTGAGATGGATGAGATCAAGAAACAGGTTCAGGAACTATTAAATTAGGGAGTCATTAGGCTAAGTTCTTCCCTTGTGGCTCACCAATTATGTTGGTGCCCAAGAAAGATGACACATGGAGAATGTGCATGGATTACAGGGCACTGAACAAGATCAAGGTGAAGAATTGATACCCTCTCCCTCACATTGATGAATTGTTAGATCAATAAAAAATATTGTTTATTTTCCAAGCTGGATTTGTGTAGTGGTTATCACCAGGTTAGAATTGCAGAGCAGGACGTCTAGAAAACTGCGTTCAAAACCAACTAGGGGTTGTTCAAATGAATGGTGATGCCATTCGGATTGTGAAACGCTCCAACCATGTTTATGAGGGTAGTGAATGATTTATTTAAGTCATTTCTTGATCATTTTGTTCTTGTGTATCTGGATGATATTCTTGTGTATAGTAGGACATGGGAGGAACACATGTGTCACATAAGGAAAGTGCTTGATGTTTTGAAGAAAGAGAAATATATTTGAAATTGTCAAAGTGTGAGTTTGGAAAGACTTCTCTGATTTATTTAGGCCATATTGCCGATAATGGGAAATTAAGGATAAATCCCTCTAAAGTGGAGGTGATAATGAAGTGGCCTAAGCCCATGAATGCCATAGATGTTAAGTCCCTATTATTTAATTGTCAAATCGGGGATTTTGTAAAACTTAGAAGCAAACCAAAATATATGGGACCTCAGATGCAACTATAATCAGCTTTAGAAGATAAGTTATGGAAACTGAAGGGAATGCAATTATAAACTAATTAGAACTACATATTACAAATATAAAATTTAACTAAGTAATTTCTAATTCATTATGTAATAAGCAGGAGAAGTGGCTCCTAACTTAGGAGAACCAGATTTGTCCTTCTTCTAGAATACTACTTCATGAATAGAAATAAAAAACCACTAATGGACAATAGCTTAAGATGCATAAACAAATAATGCAAGAGGCTCCTAACTAAGGAGGTACTTGCTATTCTTCATTACAAATTCATTCATCATTAATGCCATTCTTGGAAAACTAGAAATTCAGAAAATCACTTGAAACTAGAAAAAGAGAATGAATTTCAATTATTACGCATATCAAATGGAAGAGATCCTAACTTAGACCCTTGTTTGTCCTTTCATATGCTGATAAGATTTAAACTAAAATTCATTCATTAATAATGAAAAATATTCAAACATCTAAGTAATTAAATGAAAATTAAATCTATAATGAAATAAATCTATAATGAAATAAAATCTATAATGAGATAAAATGTTTCTTTGATCCTTTTAGTGCGAGCTCAATTTTCTTAAGAACAAAGTGAAAAACTATTCCATAAATTCATGTACTACATTAAGACAATTTATATCTAAAACTATAGAAATAAAACTTTATTCTATTCCATCATAAGTTAGGATACATGCTCCAAGAGTCCTCCCTTTGGAATGGAGGAGATACTCCTATTTATACAAAAACATAAGCAACTAACTCATTAATGGAGATCCACTAATTCCTCCTAGATCCACAAATCCTGCATATGGTTACAACCAATATGAGACACATATTTCTTTATCCATGATTTTTCTCCATGAGATATGCTTGACCCCTATCCCAAATCTCCTTCAAATCTTCAAGATAATTCGAATTTGAGTCTTGGAGGCCACATAAAAGTGCCTTGGAACCTTCCAAATCACCTATACATGTCACAACACTCATTCCACCTTTATGTATAAGCAAATACATGTTATTTTTCTAACTTTTAATCATAAATTCAATTTAAATATATAAAATAAATAACTTTGGAAAATGAAAATATGAACCCATATGGTAATGGAAATATAATGATAATGTGATGAAATGAGGTGACAAAATGAGGATAAAGGTGAAAATAGAGTGAAAGTGTATGCTAATTTCGCAGCCTCATGTATTGCATGTCCTCGTGTAATCTATTGCATTGATTTACTTTAATCATGATTTGATCTTTTGAATTGTCTTCCTTTTATATGAACTTTGGCTGACGTTAATTCTTCTTTCATCTTCGCATAATCATTTGATAACTTTATTCCTTTTGCAAAGTGTCCTTTTGAAAAATATTTGATTGCAATATGTTCCTTTGGTTGGTTCTTGTGTGGAAACCAACTTTTATTAGTATTGGTTCTTGTGTAACAATACTTTTGTTATTTTTGTGTTGCATCAAAAGACTTTCAAAACATTTAATCAACCATTCATCCTATGATCATCTTTTGCAAAACATGTATCGTTTTGAATCATAATGCAATAGTAGTTTTTTGGAAAAGTATGTTGGTTAGGATGGCATGTGTATAAAGGACATATATGACATATGAAAGTTGATGATGGAATATGAATGTGATATATATCGCGAAATGTGAATATGAGGTATAAACATGAATTCCCCCTCCAACTAGAGGTATGACAATGTGAAAAAGGAAGTGAATAAATTTCCAAAGTTATAATTTTAAGCATTTTAAGGAATTGCATGACTAAAAATTAGAAAACCTCATACCTTCACTTAACCTCAATGTACATGATTTGTGGATGTTGAAGAGTGTGGTTGTTGATGCTGTTGGATCATGGAGTATGTAAACAAAGGAATTTGGATATTCTCTTGTGTTCTCTTTCTCGATGACAAGGTTTGAATCTTTATTGCTGCTATAACAAATTGATCTACTGCAAAATGTTAAAATGATATAGTCTTCAATTATTACAACACCCGATGGTACAATTCTAATCATGCGAATAAATGTGTTGATGTCGAGCATGAAGAGAAGTCATTGAATTACCAACTATTGATGCATGTCATTAACCAATGCGAGGCAACTCACCATTAATGTCAATGAGTGCCAAGGTACCTAAGTACAACTTGTGAAGGGCAAATATATGAGTTGATGTCGAGCCACTTGCAACATCCAATGATCAAGGGACATTGGTGTATTCCCATGATTGCTGGTGAGAGAGCCTGCAATTAAGGTATACAAGCCTCAAGGTACTACTAAGGACTCTAGCCTTGAACCTAGATAATGTGCTGATGTCGATAGGCCAAGACTTGTTAGAAGGGAGGCCTTAAGGAATCCTCCATCATCTAACTTGATCATGAAACAATAATTTTGACTGATTATGGATGAGAAATTTTGCAGTGGATTAAGGTTTATTTGGAAAAATGAAAAGGAAATGGAATGAATCAGCTTTGTAGAGGAGCTAAATGTTTTTATTGATGGGTTACAGGTTAGTGAAAGTGAGGCAGGAAAATGATTGTCAAGGAAATTTTTTTCACTGAAAAAGTGAGAATGTAATGAAGGTTTTATTTACCGAAAAAGGAGGAATACAATGATGAATGTAAAGGGAAATGAGGAGAATGCTTTATTGACTGAAGAAGCATGGATGCAATGGAGACACTAACATCTGAAAGACTTGCAAGTGATGAATCTGATCTAACATCATGTGCTCATGCATTGATGTTTCATCTTTGTTGTTGCTTTGATCATTTTATTGTGAAATAAATGTGTTCTTTGAGAGGATTTTCAATAATTTGATAGATATGATGACATTCTCCCCCTTGGCTTACCCAAAAGCACGTCCTCATTCTTGAAATGGGGTCTTTAAAAGACAATGTTTGCTTGTCGTCATTTGTTTATCTTCTTGGAACCTGCAAAAACTTAGTACTTTTTCTGCAATGAAATGTAAGTTTATTATAAGAGATAGGTGATCAATCTCTCTATTTATTACATTTACAAAAAAAAACTAAGAATTGGTACTAATAAAACTAATTCAGGAAATAAAAATCGAAAGAATTTATACCTGTGTCGAAACTATTGCCTCATTTTACCTGTTATATCTTGTAAGAAATTTATTCGTTCTTTAAATGTTCAAAATTATGATGATATCCTTCTCATTATGTATATCTCATCGAGATCTTTCCAACGACACTTGAATCATTGAAATTTGATGTCGTATGAGAAAGTTGTGCTTATTTGAAATTTGGGTGAAATAGTGAAGATTGTCATAAGGTTTCTCAATTGCAAGATTGCGCCCTTCCTGCATCTAAAAATCTTGTCTATCTTCTTTGGCTGACCCATGATATACAATTTTCCAGTTTGTGATGTCATTGGCTTTTGTATTTGCAAGACTTAAATAAAAATGATCATATAAAAATACTTTATGAAATGAAAACGCATGTCTACAGGATTCAATTTTCCATCTTCAGGATTCTCTTCAAGGCTTTTTGCAAAACAATAATATTGTAGATGAAGCACCCTTCCATTCTTCTTCTTGATCCATTTTCAGTGTTGAAAAATGAGCTGGAAGATGGAGGGTGACTGTGTAATAGTGATGTGGTAGTGGGTGACATGGAAAATAGATGATGTGACATGTTGACTGTTTAATTGATGATGTGGCGATAATGTGCAATATTGGCCAATGTTGTGCTGCCATGTGGTGGCAAAATTGTTTTTTAATTAATGTTGTGTCAAAATTGTAAAATAATTGACAAATTCCAATCCCCACAAAATTTGAGCTCATGACCTCCATTATGCAATTTGAATAACTTACTAATAGATCGCAAATCACATTTATGAATTTAATGGAAATTTGGAAATTTTAATTATTCTAAAAATGAAAATTGAAACAAATTGACAACTGGACAATCTAAATCCAAGATTTTTAGGAAAATATGATTCCAAAATATTTGCCAAATCATTTTTCATATCTTTTGAACTCATCCTTTTTTCCGAAAAGTAGATTTTTTAACCAGTTTTATTCTATAAAAGCTGGCAAATGTTTACGATAATATATAATATATAATATATAATATATATATTATAATATATATATATATATCGTAAACATTCCCAGCTTTTATAGAATAAAAATTGGTGTTAAAATTACTTTGGGAAAAAAGGTTGAGTTCAAAAGATATGAAATGATTTGGCAAAAATTTTGGAATTCATTTTCCTAAAAATTCAATATATATATAATATATATATATATTAATATTATAGAGATATATAAATATATATTGGAGGTGTAAATAGGATACAAGATCATTTCTGAAAATTTCCCCGAATAATCTTTTTTTGTTAATTAATTTTAAGATTTTTATTTTTATTAATTTTTAATATATTTAAATTTATTGATTGATTTTTTCTCTGCAGCTGGAAACACTACTGGGTGGCTAGGCATGGCTCTGTGGCTAGGCCGTTGGATGGCTGTGGCTGTTGGCTGCATTTAATTGAAAACTGTTTTTTCACACAACCTAGCAAATAAGGCTCCAAAGAATCCAAAAAATATATAAAATGGTTATGAATTTTGAGGAAATTGCAACCACCAATCATAATTCACCCTGTTATGAGAAAAACCCATGTTTTATATTTTTGAGATTCGTTTTCATTTCGTAAAAAAATATGTTTTAAAAATGACGTTTTTAATCTCTGTGAATTTGGCCTGTGCCAAGGTAACTCCCGGGTGAAATTTGTTTTTTTGTTTTTTAATAAGGAGAATGCACATCTATCTTTCATTTTTTCAAAATCACACATAACATTTGCAACAATTCATTTTGTTGGATTCCATGAAAATTTTATTATTTGTTTAAATTTGCTTTATTCTCATTTTGGTTTTTATGTTTTTATTTATTTTTATTATTTCTTTGTTTTTAATGTTTGTTTGATTTTGTGTTTTAAATTCATTTATTTATTTATTTCAAATTTGTGTTAAACAAACAAATCTCTTTTGTTTTTTTTTGTTTTTAATTTACATGTGTTCCTTTCACTTTTAAATATATATATATATAAATTTTTTATGTTCTATTTAAAATTTAATGAAACATTTAATTTTTTTTTTATGTTCGTTTTAAAATTTAATATATATAGGGGAGACTCGATCGTGATACGCTTCCTGAAACCAGATTTGCAATGGCACATCTCGCTAGGGTTTACGTCGCGGCTGTATGCGTAGGGGCTGGGTCATCTCAAAATCTGTCGAAAGCTGTGGTTCCGCGCTTTCAAAACAAGAATGCAATGCTTCTATATGGAATTTACCAACAATGAGACACAAGAAAGGGTTTCTTTGCTGCAGAATCCGCCATTGCTCCTGCGACTGAACTCCTAGGCAGGACATCGGCAACCAGTACGCCGATCCTCCTAAGCAAGAACCATGGCAAAAAAGGAAACCCCTGCCGCGTTTCGACTGATTGCATACAAAGTTCCCAGAGCAATGATCTCTCAGCAGGTAGACAATATGCCTGCATTGACGTATGAGAAGGTGAGAACTACCAAGCTTCTAGCCATATTAGGGGCCTCCACAAAGCCGCGCACCCCACTGATACCAGAGAACTCGTTTTGGCCCTCTGCGAGCACCGGAAGGCAGTTCCTAAGGAGTCAGGTGAGGAAAATAGCCCAGATCTGATTCTACAGATCTTTACGGTGGTTGGACTATAGAAGGGACACCTGTGCGCCACTAGGACTGGATCAAGCAAATCTTATGACATCATTGTTGAATGCATTGGATCTACCGGATTACACACCGAATCTACTACGGCAGTACCTGGAAAATTGCTGATAGGAGTCGGACAACTCTTTCCCATAGTGGGATGACATATAAACCCTAGATCTGCCATCGATCTGCCAGATCTGGCTTACAATCTAGTAAATTGGGGCCTGGACAAGGTTGATCCGTCATGCATGAATACATATCTGATGCAAATCTTTATCAGATTGATAGAAGGCAGACATTGTTGTGTACAAATCAGAAAAGGGATGAGTGTTCAAGAATTAAAAAAGGAGATCCAGATCAAATTGGGAACTCTAATAACATACCAAAATCTGATTTTTTCAGGACTCTGCTTGTAGGACCACCACTCACTCCAGCATTATGGAGTCATTAAAGATTCAACCATCATTCTCAATCTGAGACTACGAGGCGGGTGCAAGGGGGCCAGTTCAAAAACTACAGGCTCCTTTCGCGATGCAGTCAAAGGAAAGGAACCATTGCAAAACAAACCAACACACACAACAGAGCTACCAGGCCCCTACATCGTGGAACAGAAGTCGGAATCACCTATGCTTACAGTATCTCTGCCGGAGGTAATAGATCTATACACAGATTTAGCCCACAATGCTGTTATATGTAAATTTAATGGTTTTTGGCCAAAAGCGGATGCACTGTATCAATGGATATTCTTATCATGGTCACCTAACTGTGAAATATATCTATGCGCTAAGGGTTTTTTCGTAGTTAGATTTAGCACAGAACAGGAATGAGACAACATCATTAATCAGGGGCCTTGGTTTTGGGGCAATGCTAGTCTCTTCATCACCCCTTGGTTCTCGGACTTCGATGCCAATACTATGATAGTTTCAACAATTCTAGTTTGGGTAAGGCTGCATAACCTCCCACTGCATTTTTGGCATCAAAAAGTTTTAATAGCCATTGGGAACTCCTTAGGAAAGTTCCTTAAAACAGATGAAGAAATAGCTATTCAGGGAATCTTCACATATGCCAGAATGTGTGTAGAGGTGGACTTGAGTCAATGACTACTAGACCACATCACATTGAATTTTAATAATTCATTGTGGACACAATTTCTTGACTATGAGAACACAACATTCAGATGCCGCGACCGCTTGCAGATAGGGCACCTACAATACACCTGTCCACTGATTTGTAAGGAGCCTAAAGGGAATAAGAAACAATAGAAAAAACCCAAAGGTTGGCAGCATATTGACCTGGTGGAGGAGGAGGAATTGAAGACAGAACCTACAGACATGCAAATGAGACAGGAAAACATACAGGAAGAGAGCACCCGGAGGCCTAATTTGGGCCCAAATAACTTGAAACAAAAACAAGAATTACAACTGGAAATAAGTGGCACCAAAAGAGCTCATGGTTCTGAAGGATCGGAATCTAACAAAGAACAACCAATGAATACAATGGAAAACCAGCTTGCCATAATTGCTTCCACTCCCAACACTAGAGGTTGGCGAAGAGTGGAGAAGAAAAAGGGCAGGAAAGTATAGGCCAGCTGGATCAATACTTCTTTTCTTGTTATTTTTGTATTCTTATGTATCCTGGTTTTCAGGAACAACTCATAGGCATATGCTATAAGCATCTACAAAATGTAATTTTCTTCATATAAATGAAATTACCACATTTTTCTACGGGAAAAAAATAATTATATATATATAATAATATATATATATATATATATATATATATATATATATATATATAATATTATATATATATATATATATATATATATATAAAAGAAACAAATAATGAAAAATAAGAATCAATTTTTTTTTAACAAAAGATATACTAACATGATTTTTTTTTTTATCCTCCAGGTCACACAAAGTGCAGGAGGAGAGCATACTCAAGTTTTTATTAGTTGATTCTTTTCTTTTAAAAATTTGGATGCAAAACATAAAATGAAAAGAATCGATCTCTTACCTGAAACTATCATTCTTCCACTGAAGGTATCATTCTTCCACCTTCGCTTGTGCTCCTTGTTCACAATCGTTTTTATTGAAATTTTTCCTGCCAAGGATTAGTAGATGTGTGACTCTTATTGTACCACAAAATCGAAAATTTATCCTAAAAATCACAAAAACTTGTTTTTTATTTGTTAGTCCTATTCTATTGAAAAATAAATCAAACATTCTCTTAAGTATAAGAGAATTTCCAATGCATCCATTTGCACAACAAGATTAGAAGTAGACTCATATGCAAGTTTGAAAAGTAAACCCTATTGATTTCTTGGATATGATCATGAAGATTGACTAGTTGAAACCAAATTTGAATGTGATCTTTAGTTTTTTTATTTTCTTCAAATGTCATAGCACGAAGCTCTTCAGATATTGTTTTTGCAATTCAATTTTTTATTTATTTATTTTTTGATGAATGGTGGTTCTTGATTTTAATGTTCTATGTTTTCTATATGCAAATGCAAATAAACTTAAATGAAAAATGACTAAATGCATCTAACCCTAGATGAAAATGACCTTAAAAGAAAATGTTTGCTAAACAATCCTCCTAGCTTAGTTACATCTAATTTTGTTTCCCCAACAATGGCACCAAAACTTCGGGTTCTTTAATTGTCTGTTAAATCCCTATTATTTAATTGTTAACTCGGGGGTTTCGTAAAACTTAGAAGCAAACCAAAATATATGGGACCTCAGATGCAACTATAATAAGCTTTAGAAGATAAGTTATGGAAACTAAAGGGAATGCAATTATAAACTAATTAGAAGTGCATATTACAAATATAAAATTTAACTAAGTAATGTCTAATTCATTATGTAATAAGTAGGAGAAGTGGTTCCTAACTTAGGAGAACTAGATCTGTCCTTCTTATAGAATACTACTTCATGAGTAGAAATAAAAAACCACTAATGGACAATAGCTTAAGATGCATAAACAAATAATAAAAGAGGCTCCTAACTAAGGAGGTCCTTGCTGTTCTTCATTACAAATTCATTCATCATTAATGCCATTGTTGGAAAACTGGAAATTCAGAAAATCACTTGAAACTAGAAAAAGAGAATGAATTTCAATTATTACGCATATCAAATGGAAGAGAGCCTAACTTAGACCCTTGTTTTTCCTTTCATATGTTGATAATATTTAAACTAAAATTCATTTGTTAATAATGAAAAATCTTCAAACATCTAAATAATTAAATGAAAATAAAATCTATAATGAAATAAATCTATAATGAAATAAAATGTTTCTTTGATCCTTTTAGAGTGAGATCAATTCTCTTAAGAACAAAGTGACAAAATATTTCATAAATTCATATACTACATTAAGACAATTTATATCTAAAAATATAGAAAGAAAAAATTGTTCTATTCCATCATAAGTTAGGATACATGCTCCAAGAGTCATCCCTTTGGAATGGAGGAGGTACTCCTATTCATGCAAAAACATAAGCAACTAACTCATTAATGGAGATCCACTAATCCCTCCTAGATCCACAAATCCTTCATATGGTTACAACCAATATGAGACACATATTCCTTTATCCATGATTTTTCTCCATGAGGTATGCTTGAACCCTATCCCAAATCTCCTTCAAATCTTCAAGAGAATTCGAATTTGAGTATTGAAGGCCACATAAGAGTGTCTTGGAACCTTCAAAATCACCTACACATGTCACCAAACTCATTCCACCTTTAGGTATAAGAAAATACATGTTATTTTTCTAACTTTTAATCACAAATTCACTTTAAATACATAAAATAAATAACTTTGGAAAATGAAAATATGAACCCATATGGTAATGGAAATATAATGATAATGTGATGAAATGAGGTGGAAAAATGAGGATAAAGGTGAAAATGGAGTGAAAGTGTATGCTAATTTGGTGGTCCAAGAGTGGAGGTGATAATGAAGTGCTTTGAGCCCATGAATGTTGCAGAAGTCCAAAGTTTTTTGGGTGCGGTGCAATATTGGAGAAGGTTCATAGCGAACTTTTCCATTATCACATCTTGGTTGCACGCCTTGACTAGTGTGAAGCAGGCCTTTCAGTGGGGTGGAAAATAGCAAAAATGCTTCGACACACTGAAAGAGAAGATCAGCATGGTCCCGGTGCTTGCCTTACCAGACCTTTAGCAACCTTTCAAAATTGAAATAGATGCCTGCGAATATGCCATGTGTGCTGTATTAATGCAGAAAATAAAACCTGTTTGTTACCACTTAGAGAATTTCTCCCAAGTTGTTGTGAATCATCCTACATATGACCGGGAGTTGTATGCCTTGGTCAAGAGTGTAAAGAAGTGGAAACACTATTTGATCGGCAAGGAGACCATCATCCACATGGATCATCAAACCTTGCAATATCTTCAGTCACAGACCAAGCTTCAGCAAGGCCATCACTTCAGATGGATGGGATTCCTCCAACAATTTCATTTGATAATAAAATATAAGAAGGGTGTCAACAAAAAAGTACCATATATGCTTTCTCGCCCTCTTATTTCTGCTTATGTACTTTTCTAAAATGTTTCTTTGTCATTAGAAAATTATGCTGAACAATGTGCTAACAATAATGATTTTAAATAAATCTATGCAAAAATGAGTCATGGATCACAGGTGGACAATTATTACTTGCAGGGAAATCTATTGTACCACCTTGGAAAATTGTATGTACCTAGTAATGAAAGGGTTCATGTAATACGAGAGGCTCATACCTCTATGATGTCTAGTCATTTTTGAATTGAGAAAACTTTATGTCATTTGTAGAGGTTTTATTTTTAGCCTCATATGAAAAAAATTGTGACTCACTTTTTAAAGGGTTGTGTGTTGTGTTTTGTTCCAAAGCCCTCTAATAGAAAACTTGGGCTCTACACACCACTCCCTATTTTGAGTTGACCATGGGAAAGTGTGTCCATGGACTTTGTAGGAGGTTTACTGATGTCTAGGAAAGGTCACCACTATTTGTATGTCATTGTGGATAGGTTTAGTAAAATGTATATTTTAATGCCTTGTAAAAAGCAGGTCACTACTGAGCAGACTACTTTTCATTTCTTACAACATGTTTGGATCCATTTTGGGTTACCCACATCTATTGTGTCAGATCGAGACTCTTGCTTTCTTGGGGAGTTTTGGACCAGCTTGTGGAGAATGATGGACACCAAGCTAAAAATAAGTACGACATTTCATCCACAAATCGATGGATAGACAAATGTTTCAACCGCACCGTGGTACACTTGTTGAAGGCTATTGTGGGGAACATTCCAAGCCGTGGGATGAACAACTTCCTTATGTGCAAGAAACACATTCATCTACAGAGAGCTCACCATTTGAGACATGTTTTGGCTATCTACCCAGAGATCCCTTAGACATGGTCTTCGGGAAAGAGGAGAATGACAATGGATGAGATTTTAGGGACAAAGCATGAAATTTCATTCAGCGTATATAGGTAATTCATCAGGTAGTGTAGGAGCATTTGGAGAAGAGTCAAGCTCGGTATAAAGCTTGACATGATAAGCATCGAGTTGACCATTAGTTTTAAGTTGGGGACAAGGTATGGCTCCATATCAACAAAGAATGGATGAAGGGAGAAGGGAAGAAACTGAGACCCATTAGATATGGTCCCTTCAACATATTGGAAAATATTGGAGACAATGCTTTTCATCTTGACTTGCCTGCTTATATGAAAATGTACTCCGTCGTAAATGTGGAAAAGATGAAGCTTTATGAACCTCCATTGATTATGGATACTGAGGAGGTTGCACAAATTCCTACAGTGGATGATTTTGCATCTGAGTATCTAGATGAGTTTCCCGAAGATATCATACTCTACCAGAGGACTAGAACTTCACAATGGTGATATGTGGAGTACGTTCGTGTTGGCTTCAAAGTAATGCATCCAATAAAATCTCGATGGATGGAGAATGAAAAAGGTGAGGGAGAAATTTCCTCACTTACCAATTGATTGAAAAGTCTTTTGGTGGTCCAAAAGCTCTTAGTGGGGAGGATTGATCTAGGTGGATCTTCAAAAAAGTACCAGTGACATGGTAAGAGGCACAAAAACCAAAGTGAAAAAATTTGGATAAAATTAGTATCAATTCAAAGTGCTCTTCATCCTGATTCCAATAGTGCAAAGACACTCAAATCCGAGTCTAGATGATAAAGGTAGAGAAAGTCAAAGTTTGAGTTTGACTTGTCTAGGTAGTAGGGAGAAGATGACATGGCAAAGTTTCAACAAATGAGGGAGTGCCATGTGACAGGTTTCCATTGGGCCCCTCATATCACATATCGACGAAAAGGAGGAGCGACTTAAGGAGAATCGAATCCTGGCATTGCTGGCTGCAATTGCAATATCATATATCACAGGCCAGAGGAGGAACAAAAAAGGGTATATTGGCCTTGGCGAAGACTCGGTTGTGATGCAACTTTATTGCATATGATAAATCACAGGAATGAGGATGGTGTTACAAAAGGCCCAGGAGGAAAGTGCCACTTGCGATTTCGCGATAGGCGCTGATTGTGATATTGCAATGGGAGGTCGAACCCAAAATGTTATATATTGTGATTAATAAACCCGATGGGTCCACAGATGTTGCAGAACGCTAGACTACTATGTCTATGGATTCACGTCGATTGCGATTTCGGTGGGGTTGTTGGAAATGAAATATTATGTTCTATGGTTAACACTCTTGTCAGGTCCACGACTATCACAAGATGCATGTGTCCTTAGCTTGGACTATTCGCCGATAAGTTGGAAGTGACGATAAACCCACCGCCAAGACTCATGTGTGGTTGAAATGGGTTGCCTTGTTGTAAAGGGGCTTCATTGTTGTGGTAAGGTTGTTGCCGTGAATTCTTCTGGTCTGATTCCGCCTGCTAACTTGGGTTCTTATGTTAGAACTACCCCAATTTTGAGGGATGCCTCCATGCTTATATCTATCTATCTATACACACACACACACACACACACACACACACACACACACACACACATATGACTATTTGTGTCCGGAGAAAGGTAGGGGAGGATTGGTTGAATACATAGATTTTATTACATACAACGGACCTTGACCCTGGAAGCAAGCCAGAACCTTGCCTTGAGCAGCAGGGAGGTTCCGAGAAGATTGCAGAAGGCCTGATTATCCAAATTGAGAGTTTGGATATGCGTTTTTGTACTATTTTTCAATAGGAGTTCAGTGGTTCTGTCTGTTTTCAAAGCTGGACTATCCATTCTCTGGCCATCTATCAACTTGGAGGTATAAGGGTTGAAATTGCATGTTCTTGTACTTTTATCTCTTTTATGCCACTAATAAAAACAAGGCCTACCCACTATTGAGAAGGGCCCAGAGTCATAGTCCAAACTGGATGATCTCTTTAATCAAATAATTGTGTCATGGTTTTTGTATTCTTTTGATTTTTCTGCATTTTTTATGTGCTTTTAAGTTCCATGGTTAATTAAATATGTTATGTAATATGATGCATCTGTAAGTAAAAGATATTGGATCAATAATCAATATCATACACAACCCAAAAACACTTTCATACCCATGTTCTTATATAGCTTAGGCCTTAGCTAATACCATTGGTCAAACCCTTAGTTATGCCAATGGTATTCTTTGACACGACCACATCACCATTTTCATGCTAATTACAGTGGACTAATACCATGGTACTTAGCATACCATGGTGCAGAAACTGTATGTGAATTTTATTTACTATACCTACATATGTACGCATATTTTCTTCACAGAACTTGTGTATACTTCCTCAAACTTCATATTTATCATTCCTCTATCTCTGAACTGATATTCCTTTGTTTATTATTTTTGTCACGTCTGTACTGGCCTGAATACTCATCTTGCTACCATCATGTTGACATATTTATTAAGTATATTTCCATCAAGGAAAACTCATTTGTCATAATGCCAACAATATCCCCCTTTGGACTTGGTGACAACCACTTTGTTGTTTGGTCACCACCACCTGTAGATACTTGTAAACACATATGTAGATATACCAAGTTTCTCTCACAAGTCACCAAGCATTATCCAAATTCCAAGCTTCTCTCCCCCTTTGAAATAACGGGCAAAGGGCTCACCAATGTTGAATGAAGGATTCTCTCCCTTTATTGACATGAGCACTATAGATCTGAGCCACTGAGTATGAACACTGAATACTGACCATGCTCCCCTTGAGAAGATATACAAAGAAGTACATGACTCTATGAATCAACCAAACATGACCTTTCCTATCACTAATGACTCATGCTTACATTGATCACCCAACATAGTGGGGTTACACATTTAACTCAACATTACATCACAGCCAAAAATGATGGGATTACATGACTTGACCATAATAGTCCATACATGATGACTTTACAATGATTTATAACATAGGTCTTTTCATGACATTTACATCAAGAGGTAGATATGGAGTTTATAACCAAGTCCAAATACCTCAATATTACCATGATAATTATCAACAATCATCATACACCACATACGATCTGCACCATAAGCATCTGCCAGAAGCAACATGAACAACAACATGCACATTTTCATCATCAATTTGCAAGATAAGACAATGTATCTTTAATATCAACAACCCGTGACCAAGTATGCAACATCAACACCATAAGGTTTCTCATAGAGATTTGCTATCAACTTATCCACTTGACCTCATCAAGGTCAAATTTCTCTTTCCCTTAGTAGGAAGAGCCTCAATCCATGTTCATCAAAGGCATATGGATTGTTTGTAGCATATCAACATATCCTTTCATGCACCAATCAACATATGTGAGAATCAAGCATATCACAATAGTGAAAAGTAGCATCATTCCTCACCATCATCAATATGTGACTAAATATGCCATGTCTCGAAGTATCATTTAGCATATGTAGCAGTAGTATATTAATAACCATGTCTTAATGAAAATATGCAGTAACATCATTTTCTTGGCACATTTTCTTCATGCAAGAAGAACTATCACACCAATACCACTTCATCAACATGCAACTTCAGAAATCATCCATAAGATCCTTATTTGTAATTCAACCATCAGTTATATCCCATAACATAGAGATAATAATATGTATGTAGCTTCTCGTTAATGAGAAAAGTCATTAATAAAAATACATGAGCTCACCATAATTTATCAAACTTTGTTAGTAACCCATCTCCTTTATACCATCAAGATAAACAATACTTAAGTGATATACCATGTGAATCATATCATGTGAGAACCAAAAACAATAGACATCATCATCCATAACTGTATCATATGCAACTTATGAAAAATGACAACAATAACATGTATTTATCATTCAAAACTTCTTCAATCATGTGTGTCTTTAGCAACATTACCAATATACTTATCATGAATACCATTATTCAACAAGGAAAAATAAAGAAATCATAATGCCAACAATGCATTATTAGAAGCATAGCAAATGCTCCTCCTGAACCTATTTCAATAGTTTGCTGTTAGATATGATCTCATCAACTCATCAATCGGTTAGGTCATTAAAGAATCTTCATCAACTAGTAAATCCATCAAAGCATCAATGTCATATTACAAAAATTCATAAACCATCAATACCATTTCTAAATATCATCTATAGAATATAACCGTCAACATTAGAATAAGAATGCCAAATAATAATTGTCTGAATCATAACAAAGCCTTTCCCCGAGTCTGTCATACTGTTTCTTCATCATAGGAAAACATATGCGACTTTATGTATTAGAACTGATGTATATATGCGACTGTACTTCATATTATCCACGTACATAAAGTAAAATGTTGAAACCACAACTCCTCCTGAGCCCGTATTGTATGTACATGTTCACTATTATTACATCAGATGCATTGTCAGTAATGTAAGCAACACGAATATCAAAACAACCATGGGAGTCATAATCAAGATAATGTATGTATTACTCCCTCTAAGATTACACATCATTGATCCTGAGGACCTCATAGTCATCTTTTTCTTTTGTGAGGTCATGCACCTCACATAACTTCTGCAGTAACTTTTAGAAGTATTCTTTTAAGAATAATGGACTACAATATGCACCATCTTATTTTAATTTGAGTATGAATCCTCCTCATATTCATGAGAATTTAGTTCTTCAATAACATATAATTTGTTTGGGCTTCTATATCCTCTTGCTATGACCTTTCGAGATTATTCATTTATAACTTCGCATTTGGTTGGTGTAAACACAATTATATTTCCTTTATCTACCATTTGGACCATGCATAGAATATTCTGCTTTAGCTCGTGAACTAATAAAGTATCAACTAACCCTCCATGCTTATTAATTCTGGCTCTATCTTTTCTTATAACTTTTGCTGGAGCATTATTTCCAAGAATAACCTTACCATATTCGTTTTTCTTGAGAGACTCCATATTACTCTTATCTATAGCCATGTGATGAGAGCATTTGTTGTATATGTACCATTCATCTCCTTCTGCAAACGAGCAGAGAGCACAACCACACTTTATCTATTCTTCTTCTTTCTACTTATTATGAGAAATGTTAGTGGGTCCATCTATTTCAGGTCTTCTAACATCAATATTCTTATATGATTTTTTGCCATGTTGTCTAAGGCAATCCATAGACTTGTTCTTGCATTCTTTTTCTACATGCCTAAACTTGTTACAAGAATAACATCTTATGTGAGTAGAGGAATCATATTATTTCTATTTTATATTCCTTATATTGAAATCGATAGCTTTATGGCCAAATATATTGCAAGCAAAAAAATATCCCTTAAAGAAGTCTGAGTGCCTGGAAGCCAATGATCTTTTTGGGAAGCAGTTATTTGTTTGTGATTGAAACAATATACTTCTGCAATTGGCTCCAATGTGTCCATAATTATGACATATATAACATTCAACATTATTGATAAGAGGAGAGAATTGATTAACATTTCTATAGTTAGGAGTAGATGATTTTTGTTGAAGATTCACTTTCCTTGGTTGTTGATCAGGTTGACTTCTTATCTCTTTGTTGAGAATTTAAAGTTTTGCATTATTACCATTTAAATTCCTTACATCAGCTTGTGTACTAGAATATCCCTCAACAATTTCATGAAAACCAAGACAAAATTTGATGGCAGGGACCTTTAATTACTAAGAATATTATCCAAAATTTTAGTACTATCTTGAAATCTCAATTTTTTTATCTTTTTCTTCTAATTTACCTTTTAGAATGTTTACCTCAACCTCCATTGTTAGATGTTGTTTTTCCTTTTCTTCTTCAACCTTTCCTCCTTCTTCCACTTGTTCCTTTAATTTGAGAATCTCTTCTTTTAGCCCATTTTCTTGTTCCTCAAATGCTTGAAGTAGTTCTTCATTCTGCTTATTTGATTTTTCAAGATCTGCTCTTAGAGAGACAATCTAAGCTTGAAGACCTTCATAATATTGTTTAGATTCCGCAACAACATTTACTGATTTAATATGACCCTTTTTATCATATGCCTGCAAATTAACTTTAAGACTAACAATCCTTTTAAAAGCAATATCAAGTTCTGTTCTAAGATAAAAAATTTCTTCTAACCTATCTCCTAAATCGATAACTCCATCTAACATAACAAAAGTTGTTTTGTTATCATGTTCATTTTTTGACACATTGTTAGGGATAGGATTACTTGGAATCTCCCGTGATGAGCAACCTTCCTTTGGTTTTTATTCATGTATTTCTTGTACATTATCCCATACTTTCTTTGCAGTTGCATATTGCATAACCCTATTTAATGTTGAATTAGGTATGCTATTAATGATGTCACTTAATTGATTATTGTTCTTTTGCAATTCCTCATCTGATGGAGGAATTTTGGTGAGCCATTGCATACTAAATACCAAAAATAATGGTTCATTAGGTTAAACTTCATATTTTCTTTCCATTGGTGATTATTATCATTACTTAGCATAAGTATGCCTTCATTGTCCATTATTTCTAACTTGCCTTGTTCTTCTACTGCTAGGGCTAATATTTTTGAATCTATTTTCTCTTTAGAGTGCTTACTTTCACTTTTAACCACGAGTGCAAGTTCAATCATTTCATTGTCCTCATCACTATAATTATTGCATAGACAAGGAAATGGACCATAGTTAGAACAAAAGACCATACCTGATAATTCTTTGTTACCGTCTTCTTCATTCTTGATCAATAGAAAGAGGGGTGCTCCCAAACATGAATATTTTATGACATCTGTAACTATTACTGCATCAAATATATCATTGTCATAGTTTTTTGAATCCATCCTTCAACCTATCTTCTTCATTCCCAATATCTTGACAAATCTCCTTCAAGAGATCAAGCTTCTTCTAAAGGACCTGCTCTGATACCAATTGTTGGGAAAAATACTAGAGGAGGAGGGGGGGGGGGGGGGGGGGGGGGGTGTTAATCAGTATTTTAAAAACTCACTTAAAATTTTCTTTTCTTATTCAAATTTTTGTACACTACTATAATGAAGTAAACCTGCATATGTACGTGAATGATATTCTCACACACTAACATATATCGAGTTAACTAGATTTTCAGTTAATTAATCATCTGTTTAACTTGAATAACTGTATCAGTACTTCATTAGGCATTAATTAAACAATGATTGTGTGCAATAATAACATAATAAACCATCACATATAAGCAACACATCAACACACATGAACACCAAGATTTTTAAGTGGAAACCCAATGTGGGAGAAAACCACTGTTGCTATTGTCTCTATCTTCATATTTTATTATAATGAAAAAAATATTACAATATTGTGCTGGCACAGATTCATACCAGCACATAGGAACCCACATGTAGAAGGCAACCTTCTCTCATTCTCCAGCACCCATTGGAAGGGACCTCTAACCCCCTGATCTTGTTTACCAACACCCACTAGAAGGGAGGTCCAACCTCTTGATCATATTTACTAGCTACCACTGGAAAGAAGCTTCAACTCCCTTACTGAAGGCTCCGATCCTCAATACTTATGTGGAACATGTTTCATAATATGTCATATTAGATCCACTTGAACCAAAACATCAAACCTGTAGGCCACTTTTTATCATATTTTCAAATTGGACTTGCTACCATCATTTAATCCCAATAAAAAATAACAAATTGAAACCAAGAACTGTATCAAATCACTGAACCAACTTAATCATTAAATAATTGAATAAACCAATTACCAAATCTCAAATAACCAAAGCAACTATATCATCTCAAATCACTGTATACTCTTCATCAGAATGTCAGACCACTTACTGTTCATCACAGAAACAAGATCCTGTCACTGCAAACCTTGGTCAATCTTATGTCAAAATATATACACTACTATTATTAGACATACTTGTGCTTATACACATTTTCTTTTTAGATAACCCGCGTACATATCTCAAAACATTGAACCCTGAAATTAAATCACTACACGACTGAAATCAATTACTGAAACACATATTGACCTTGTCATAGATCTCTGAACCAAATATAGATAATCTAATAACATCATCATTACTATTCAATATTTCATAACATAATCAGTTCAACCTCAACCTGCACTGTCAAACACAAATCATCTTGAAAGACTTCATCAACAGATAGCTACAAACATAACAAGATTGATCATAAATCATATTTAGAAAAACCCTAGCATATGTATGCGGCCCTTATAAGACACTTCCACGTATGTATGTGCCTTTCAAGAAGCGTACCCGTGTACAGATCTGTCAATACTACAGAATCAACACGCAACTACCCATAAGAATATCTACATATGTACACGATATTTTTGAATGAAAAACTGCGTACAGATCTGTGACTATTGAATCATACCTTCGATGCACAACATAACATTAGTCAAAACAAAATACTGACATACAATGTAAAAAACACACATCATAACAATATCATCACAGATCCATCAACCCATAAGAAAATTAATCAATGTGTAGTCATTCCAGATCTATAAAATTTGATCCATCATCACACTTCTGGGTGCACACTTATTTCATATCAAACAATTCATCGATAACCCATATCATACACACCCCCAAAAACACTTTGATGTCCATCTTCTTATATAACTTAGGCCTTAGCCAATGCCATGGGTCAAACCCTTAGTTATGCCAATGGTATTATTTGAGAAGATCAAATATCTGTTGTCATGCTCATTACTATGGGTCAATACCATGGTAAAGACCCTTGGTACTTAGAATACCATGGTGCAGAAACTGTATGTGACTTTTCTTCACTATATCTACGTATTTACACATATTTTCTTCACAAAACCCATGTATACTCCTAAAAATTCATCTTTATCATTCCTCTGTCCTTGAAATGATATTCATTTGTTCTTCATCTAGGCTTTGTTCCTGGAGTATATCCTCTTCTTTTGACCTTTCTTGCTCCTTTTCTTCT